>JACGTP010000459.1:0-32586 GCA_023678845.1 Mischocyttarus mexicanus
TCTTTCGAGGAAAACCATTCGATGAGCAATTTTTCAACTTCTTCAAAATTGACGAAGTGCTGCTCTGCAAGTGAGTGCCCCATCGATGCGAAAAGGTGGAAGTCGGACGGGGCGAGGTCTGGAGAGTACAGCGGGTGCGATAATATTTCCCAATTAAGTGTTTTTAATGTGTCCTTCACGGATCTAGCGGTATGAGACGGCGCGTTGTCATGTTGCAAAATAACTTTGCCATGTCTTTGGGCCCATTCCGGTCGTTTTTCGATGAACGCATGATTCAAATTGAACATTTGTTGTCGATAGCGATCCGTATTTACCGTTTCACCAGGTTTTAATAGTTCGTGGTACACCACACCATCCTGGTCCCACCAAACACAGAGCATTGTCTTTCAAATCGAAATCTCCACTTTTAAATTGACGAAACCATGTCTCACATGTTCTAATCACTGGAGCATGTTCACCATAAGTTTCTACTAGCAAACGATGTGCTTCAGCTGCTTTTTTCTTTTGATGAAATAAGAAAAGCAACGAATTCCGCAAATGCTCTTTATTTGGAACGAAACTCGACATATTCATTGATATAAACGACTATGACGCTATTATTTTGACAGAATGAGACTTAGGTGTTTTTGGAGGTTAATGTCAATAGAAAACAGTCGTGTATATAACAAATCATAGAAATGCCTACATCCTGCTAGCGACATCCTACTGTAAACCCGGCAAACTTCAACTTACACTCCTGGTAGGTAAGAGAGAATAGGCAGTTATATTAGAATATTGAAAGAGACAGCCCGTTAGAAATAATCAGCCGAAAGTACTTATATAAGATAAAAAGATAGAATAAATAGCATTAAATGTTGTTTCTTTTTTCAGAGCAACACATTTTGGTATTCTTATTCGAGTAATAAGTAGAAATCTAAAGAAAAATTGTACGGTCGAAAACGACCTTAAGGTTTTAATCTGCATTACCAAGAATAGATAGAGCGTAGACTTCCCAAGAATTTTTCTTGAACCCTGCATCCCCACCAGGAGCGCTACACCACTAAGCCCCGCCCTTTTCAGACCCATTTTTCCGAGGCAAGCTTTGTACTCTAACCCTGGACGCCCTACAGCGAACACGTAAAGAAACCCAGGAACGATTCATTGTGCAAGATAGAGACGCTTCGTCCCATACAAAGATGCTAGAAGCTAAGTAACATTGTAACACATTACTATAATAGACCTCTAAGGTTACGAGCTTTATATTCGCATCAGTGAACTCATCTGTATATTAAATATCATCAAGGGGTTTTTATGCTGAAAGAGCTTTTCCCTTTCGGAGCCAATAAAAGAACTTCGTCTTCTGTCTGGCTCAACCACGTGTCTTATTTATCGTCTAATCCCTAATTTCACCTTCACAGCTAATTAATGAATAACTGCGAGATGACTCCATGTTGGAGGAATTTCGCCACATACAAAAGTGTTATAACACATTATATATATATATAATATAATTTTTTATTTGGTTGGTGTATATGAAATGTCGGATTTTGTTTACATGAGAACGATTGTCTCCCTGTTTTCGTTATACTCTTATTTTTGACATAACCTTGTTTATAGTTGTATTGTCTAATTCCAGAGTCACGTTTCAACAAAGGAGATTTTCTTCAAGTGTTACCTTTATAAACAACTTTCTATCCGTTTCACTTCTGATATCGTAAGTTCTAATAATCATAATACCCCTTTTTCATAAGATACATAAGGCGTATAAGAAAGGTAACTTGAGATAACTTGAGAGATGAATGTTTGGTATTAGTATAGGTTTATTTCATAATGACTTATAGACTACTCTTCACGCTTACTCTCCGCTCACTATTTATAATTTTTAAAAAGTGACCCCGAACCTTGGTCTGCGTTCCTTATATACGCTTCCAGCCAGGGAAGTGGCATTGTCTCCCTGGAACGGTACACATACCGCCTATAAACTTCGGATTGCACTTTATACTCTTATCTTACAAGGGGTCCGCCAAGGCGCTCTCCACCAGATATTTTTGAAACTTTACACACTTGTAAATGTTGATTAGTACTATCACGTACCAATAATGAGTTTGATGTTTGATGTTTGAATGGTCAACCCTTTCCGAGATATCGACCGATAAAATTTAAATGAAAAACTGTGTATTCATATCTACCTAAACAGGTAATAAACATTGCCTCGGTTAACATAAGCCGCCGATAGCCGAGTAGCTATGACCACAGGATCGTAATCGTGGTTACGCATGTAAAAGTCTTTCTTGGTTCAATTTTTATATATTTTTTTTTTTTAATTTTTAATTTTTATATTTATTTAAAATAATGTTTTATTTATTCATATTTTTATTCTTTCTTTCGACAGTATATTTTATTACTTTTATGAAAATTAAAATGTGAAATATGCTGTATTTTTTTTTACTTCTGATCAGTCAAGTTTCTTTTTACCTAGAACTGTACTCCACTAAACGGTTGCTGATCGGGGGAATGGAGAGCGAAGATATCCTTATTTTTTTTTATCGATATGAATTTAACCGATATTTGTTTAATTTTTTGTATTAGTATAAACTTGTTAATAATACTGCAAAAGTTGCACGCAATATAAACCAAGCGTTTGGGGAAAACACTGTTAACGTTCAAAAAGTGCAGCGTTGGTTTAAAAAATTTTGGATCGGTAATTTTTCCCTAGAAAATGATCCACGTGGAAGACCCAAAATTTCTGAGAAAAATGATGATCCAAAGACATTAGTAGAAGCGAATCCAACTGTATCTACGAGGGAACTTTCTACTAGGATGAAAGTTGACCATATAACAATTTTGCGGCATTTTTCTGAAATTGGCAAGGTAAAGAAAATGGATAAGTAGGTACCGCACGAACAAACCGAGCAAAATAAGCTGGATCGGTTGAACGTATGCTCATCGTAACTAAATCGATTTCATCGAGAGCCATTTTTCGATCTTATTATTACTTGTGATCCTATTCATCGGATCTCTCGCCAACCGACTTTAATTTTTTTGAATTTTTAGAACTGTTTTTACTGGCTAAACAGTATGAAAATGAAGACAGTTTGAAAAATTCGAAATCAGAGTTCATTCATACTAAAGATCAGAATTTTTTTAAGACAGGCATCTATGCTTTAAAGTCTCGTTGAGAAGAGTTTATTTAAGCGAATGAAGCATATTTTGATGGAATAAACAGCTTTTGAAAAAAGATATGCAGTTTTATATATTCATTTAAAAATACGACATTTCATACGCACCAACCTAATATATATCATATTTTTTATATAATATTATATTTTATAAAACTATTTCACTTTTGAATATTTTTAAAATTAAATTACCAATTATATTGTATTTAAAATACTCAATTACAAAACCATAATAATAACAATAATAATGTTAAAGTCAATAATCGCAGAAAAAACAATACCCGTTTTTGAAGAAACGAAACAAACGTTTAAAGACCAATAAGCCAAAGGACGAAAAGAAAAATGGCACAATAAAGCATCGCACGGCCAATACGTCAGGAATATAAAGGATGAAGTGCACCAAGAGCAGACGTGGAAATGGCTTCAAAAGGCTGGATTGACGAAAGAAACTGAAGGACTCATCATAGCGACTCAGGATCAAGCCTCAAGGACGAATGCGATAAAGGCAAAGATTGACAAAACAACCAAAGACAGCAGATACTGTCTATGCAAAGAAAAGGATGAAACGGTTGATCACATCATAAGCTGATGCTCAAAGATTGCCCAAACCAACTATATTTCCTGGCACGATAAAGTAGTGTTACATCCCGACAGACGAATGAATTTAAGTAGTAAAACTAAGCCTGTTGTGGCCACTCTGCATACATCAAGTTTAGCCGAAACCACGCAGGTTCGCTCTTCAGAAGATCAATCGACAATAAAACTGGCGAATAAGGCAACGTTAACGCGTGCGAGAGGCAAATTAAGGAAAGGTATGATAGTAATCTGAAAGCAATATCGCCGCAATTTCTAGTTATAATTTCATTTATATACGATTTAGTACTTACAATAAGGACGAATGTAACAATTACTCCTCAAATGGTTTTGATAGCAATCAATTAAGAATACTCGCAAAACAAAGAGACAAAAGTAAGTTTCAAGATAACAATAAATCGTTAATTAAATCCGTTGAATAAGTTTTAAGACACGTAAGAAGAATTTTTAAAGCAAGTAAGTAAACGAAAACCCCACCCCCCAAACTAGGAACAAGAAAAAGAGTAACGGCTTCCAGCCCCCCAGCAGTCCGATATGAACTTCTTATGCATATGAACTTCTTGCTTATATAGGTTTCTATCTCATCCTAGGAGGGATTTATCTAAATATTTAGATAAATTTCGATTATCAACATATTTCTGTAGTTAATGGAGGGGATGTGCTTTGATTCACAATAATAAAAGAGCAAGAATAGATGACGACAACAACAATAATTATCAAAGAAACGGGATATTTAAGGAAATAAGATAAAATAACGTTATTCAAAGCTAAGTAGTAGGGGAAAGAACTATAACCAATAGTTAATCTATCTATGCAATATCCTAACTTAGATAAAAAAAACTAAAATAAGAACTTATCGGTTAAAATAAATGTGGACGAGAGTAAAACTTTTATGGGTAATATTATCCGTCTTAATAAATAAACAAAATTTATTACTATAATTACGATTATAAAAATTTATTAAAAATATACTAATGATGATGATAATGATAATAATAATACCGATAAGAAGTATATATATTTCTCTTTTATTAAAAAATAATTTTACAAAAAATTCTATTTATCGATTCACGAATTGTAGGGATTAATCGAATCCTAAATATTTTTACATATAATTCATTATTTTTCTTATCATAATACTTTTTAGATTAAATAAATCTTCTTGGAATAGTCGATAATAATTAATTCATTTTAATAATTTTTTCCAATCGGATACACGGAGTGTTTGTTTAACTTTCTCAACGAATAGATCACTGGATTCGCTACTTGCAATTTTCGTTATTTCGAATATTTTCGGTAGTCCAATTAAGAGTATAATACATTTAAATGTCATCCTGCACGCGCTTAAGTTTATTTTGTCATCTACTCTGAATTAAGATGATGGTCAAACGATTATAATATTGTTATATATTAATATTGTTACTAAAATATAGTATCAATTGATATAGCGTATACTAAATTAAAAATCATTTCGTGGAAAAGATTTACCCCAACGAGGAAATGATTTAATTATTTCAATAATATTACAAATTCAGTAAACATGAATGTTGTTATTTCGTAAGATATAACCTTCTAGTTAAAGCGTTCTAAAGTTTATCAATAATAACTGCTTACTAAATTTTTTTTTGCTTTTCTGTTTTAATGATTATCATGAAAGTTGTTTAAACAATTATCAAAGTTTTCATAACAAGAAGAAATTAATTTACCGTAATTAAATAATACAGAATTTTCCGTTCCATAGTCGTGAAAGATTTAAAAAGTTGGTTAGTTTCTTGAACAGTAACAAAATCCATTTGAAGTAAATATTAAATTCGTTGATTTTAAATAATTAATAATAAACTGTTCATAATTTTTTTTATACCAATCAATAATAATAATAATAATAATAATATTAAGTATGATGATGTTTTATTTTGCATTAAGGACAAAAATGTCTCTCCTTTTAAATGTCCAAGTAATTATCGTCGTATATAAAAAAAAATACTATCATATAAATAACAAATAAAAATTATTTCTAAATTTCCCTGTCTGCTGATAAATAAATATTTGAATGTAACTTTATATATTAAGTATTGGAACTAGTTCATAGAGTTTTTCAGAGACAAATACCGATTTGTTTTAAATGAAATTAAATAAATACATTAATCGAAATATTGCCCATCGTTTGCTACTACTTTTTCCCATCTTTTAGGCAATTCATGGATGCCCCGTAGATAGAACTCTTCGGGGCTGGAGACAATCCATGAATCGATGGTATCTATAACTTCTTCATATGAAGTAAAATTAAATTTTTTTAAATGCCGATCCAAATAAGGAAAAAGGTAGTATTTGGAAGGAGCAATATCTGGAGAGTACGGCGGATAGGTTAACTCCATCCATTTCAGTTCTCGCAGATATCTTTCCACTATCTTTGCGGTGTGCGGTCGAGATTTGTTGTGGAACAAAATAACTTTATCGTTTCTTTTACGGAATTCTGGTCGTTTAATCCATAATGCATAACACAAACGAGAAAGTTGTGTTTGGTAAAGTTCGCCAGTCATGAATTCGGTCGGTTTTAAAAGTTCATAATAAACAACACCCCATTGATCCCACCAAATACAAAGAACGACTTTAGATTGATGTTCCAATGATGATGATGGTTCTTCGAGCTGAACCAATGATGTTTTATTCTGAATATTGATAAAGTGTAACCACTTTTCATCACCGAAAACAATTCGATGTAAAAAGTTTTTTCTTCTGTGCCGTTGAAGTAGTATTTCACAGATAAATAAACGCTGTTCAACGTTCCTCGGTTTTAATTTACTAGGGATCCAATTTTGTTGTTTTTTTATCATATTCAAAGATTTAAGGCGTAATTCTACATTGGTATGCCCACACCCAAGATATATACTCAACTCTATAATTGTTAGAGATGAGTCTTGTTGAAGTAGTTTTATCAATTGCTTATCTTCATATTTTTTTGGACCTGTTTTCTTTTTTTTCAAATCAAAATCTCCTTTTTTAAAACGACTATGCCACAAGTAACAATTCGTATAACTAATAACCTTTTTACCATATACTTCTGCCAAAATCTTATGGCTTTCCGCAGCACTTTCACCCATCAAAAAATAATGAAGCAAAACACTCCGCAGAAACAGTTTATTTGGAGTGAACTTTGACATACTTAAATAATTGCAACTTGTCGTTATTAACTATTGAAAAATAAGATGTGTCGTAAAAATAATATTTAAATTCAAATGATTTATAATAATTTTAATTCTGAAGAATACTATAATGTCACCGCCGTCTTTCGTAATACCTTGCGAATGAATCCCCACAACGAATATTTAGGAACTTATATAGCCTAAAGACGATTATTTGAAAATTTGTAATTTTAACGACTGTATTAACGACCGAAAATCAAATGTGTAATTTACGTACGTTCTCAACATACGTGTTTAATAATATTTATGTTACGAAGAAAAGTAATTCTTGCTACTTCAAATATATCAGAATTTCGTATTACTTCTAAATTTAATGGTATAATTGTGAGAAAGTAATAATAATATTTGAATGTACCTTTGACTTTGCAGTATTAACTTTCTAATAAAGGAGAATAAATAACGAATGTTTTCAATACTAAGCGCAAAGAAAAAAGGTAGAGTTTGTAAGAAAATAACTCGATACATTTTTCGAAGTTCACAGGTAAAATACAGAATTAACAAAGATACTTATATAGAATGTCTATTGTTCAATCAATTTATTCAATCAATTGTTACTATATTCTTTACAAGAAATAATCACAAAAATACTTACTTTGAGCAATTGCAATATTTTATGATAAATTTTTTATAACGTTGTTGCTTGGTTGAGTAATAAATTTTAAATAAATGTCGTTGAAAAATTTTTCAAATATAATTTGTTATATATAATATGCTATGTAATTAAATACTAAACTAATATATAAATACATATGTGTAAAAAAAATGTATTTATTAAATCGGTATTTATATAAATGTATAGAAAAAATAGTAATGTTTAATTGTATAAATATAATAACAAGATTTTTGTACCTATAATATTGTCTTTGTTATAAAATACAGATTCTGAAGCTACTTTACTCACGATCTTTATAATAAAACATAAATTGTAATTCAAAAGTTGCGTTAAACCAAGATTTTTCTTTTCGTCTTTTTAGAATTACAAAAAGTGAATTTATCTCTTCTTGGCAAGCTTTATTAACAAAAGAAGCAGTTTGTTGTTTTCTTTAAAAAATTTCCGTTGCCGTATTAATTATTATTTTTGAAAAATTAAAGTTGAATATTGTTTTTTGGATATTTTACAATGTATTAAAAAATTAGAAACGAAAGCAGATTGTTGCATTTCGCTGTGCGATTGATAAAAAAGAATTGTTGTTGTTAACTTTTGCTTTTTACAAAAAGCAATAAACGTACAATATTTGGGTTAAACGTACTAGTAGTTTATAATTTAAAGTTACTTTTTCTTAAAATTTATGAAAATATAATAATATTAACTATTGAATAACAATACGTAAAAAAAACCGTTTTCAAAATTTCGTTTCTTGACTCCTTTGCAGGAAAACTATTGTAATTTGGCATATTGCATATTTTCCATTTCAAAGAAAATTTCGTAAGGAAAAAATTATTTTGAGTAAAAAATTTACTCAAATTTATTAGTTTCCAAGATAAGCCAAGATTTACTGAAAAACACGATTTTTTAGCGGTTTTTTTTATTTTTTGATTTTTTGTAAATAATGCACTCGATTTTAAGTGAGTGTAATATTCACCTCCTAATGTAGATCATCTTCCGGATCTTTAAATTTTTGTGATACTCGGTTTGGAGCAACTTCTATTTTGAGCACAAAATCAAGCTTATTTGACTGGACTATTAGGTTCGTATCTGGTTTTATCTTTTGCAATAAATTTAATTTTTACTTTTATTAATATGCTGGGTTAAGTAAAAGCAAAGATCTTGCTAAGTAATAACAATAATAATATCATTATATTAATAGCTGTAAAATTAGATGTTATTTAAAAAGATATTAAATAAAATTATTGAATAATAATATTATAATTATTGAATAATAATTTTATTTAATATATTTTTACTTTGTGACATCCAGCCACGTTTTTCCATTTTATTTCTTCGCAGTAATTCAACTAAACTACGAGCGATACGTTTTCCAGTGGATTATATAAAAGATAGATAAAACAATGCTTAGCAGTTAATATGCAAGACCAATGAGACAAAACTTGGTAGTTTACATAAAGGTCAGATCAGCGAGATTTCAGTAGTTTATGCAAAATTCAATGAGACAATTAAACGTATTTTCAAGTAAAAGGAATAAACCAGTGTCGAAACCATCACTCGTAATATTACTAAATTCATTAGATGAAAAAGGCATACAAATATCGATACGATGGGAACCATCGATCATCTTTCGGCGCGACATGGCACACCTTTCCACACAAATTTACCCTGCAAACATTACCCTTAAGTTAAATAGACCAAGAAATGTTAATCATAAGCTCAGATAAATCAAACGAAAAGCCCATGTACCGACCACCAGCTACGTCTTTCGGCTCAATCATATATTACTAACTGACTCATAGAAATAAACCGAAAAGGGTAGATAAAACAAATATCATAAGAAAACATCGGACATAGAAATATCCTCTTTTAACAACCCTGTAAGATAAACCTAGGAATACGATCCTCACTCAAGTAACGCGCCGACAGACCTCAGCGATATAATAAGTAAATACAGAAATATTTTTTGAGCCCGGTCATAAACCAAATCAAAGGAAGAGTCGAGCGGTACGAGATATGTATTAAAAATGTAGGCATAACGCCAGGCCAAAAGTGTCGACTGGGGGAGGTTCTGACTGACTGACGTCATAAAATGGGACCTATGTTATTCACTCCTAGGATGAGATGGAAACCTATATAAGCTAAAAGTTGGAGGCTAAAAGTGGAATTGTATATTCTGGAATTGTGGAATTATGGATTTAATTGTTGGATCGTCTCTTTTACCTTTTTCCTTGTCGTACGGGCAAGCGCTAGTTATGGGGGGGGGGGGGTTTCTTTTACTTACTTGCTTGAAAATTCTTCTGACTTGTCTTAAAACGTATTCGATAGATTTATATTAACGATTTACTGTTAATTGGAAGTTTATTTTTTGTGTCTTTGTTTTGTGTGTGTTCTTAATTGATTGTTATTAAAACCATTTATGGATAATTTGTCACTATCGTCTGTATTGTAAGTACTTAAAGTTTATATAATGAAATTATAACCAGAACTTTCGGAGTTATTGCTTCCCAATCATTATCCTGCTTTACCTGCTGCGCCTCTAACACGCGTAAAACTCGCCTAATTTGCAATTATTATTATTACTTAATATTCGAATAAACAAACCTGCCTGGTCCCGGCTAAACTCGATAAACGCAGAATGGTCACAACAGGCTTAGCAATACTACTTAAACTTATTCGTCTGTTGAGACGTAACAACTTGTTTATTTCGTTAAATTAATCGATTTTGCAAATGAATTAACTGATTCATTATTTGACGTTTAAAAAAATTGTTTATTTCTGAAACAACGTTTCGCGAAGGAATTACAATTTTCATTCTACTAAACTTAGATTGTTTTCACGATTAGATCCAGCTTAGCTGTCTATCTTTCTCTCTTTCTCTCTTTCTCTCTTTCTCTTGGTTAGGAAAGAGGTACTTTACTGATGCTAAAAGGTTTAGTAGGATAGTTCGTGGATGAACTTTAAGCCGGTCCAGACCAATGCTTTCACTCTCTTCACAAGCTTGCTTCTGAATAATCAATGAGAGAAATAGACCGACACATTCCGTGCATTAGTCTAAGCTACTTTCCTTCTTATAGTTTCGTCCCCTTTAATTATTATTGTACAGGTTATGAAAATATGTATATTTTAATCTAAATTAATTTTATTATTTAGTTTTTTTAATACATGTAAAGAGAATATAATCTCTTTGTTAGACGGTTAGAGGAAATATAGATCGCGATGTTGCCACATCGCTCAATCACTATATAAGGTAGAACCCATGTAAAAAGACACAGTGGATCTGACCTTCTCGGCGAGCGCTTAAGTAAACAAATTATTACCCATCTGGTGTCATAGAATATTACGTTATCTTATATTACTTTATATTTTATATTACTTTATACTTTATATTCTGTTAATTACAACATTACTATTTATTAATTATTTAAAAAGTGAGTTTAGGAAGAATAAGCTTTTAATGTCGTTTCTTTGTTTTCAGGTAAGATTTGTATATAGAAAAGGTCAATGTTTAAATGTAAACGAAATTTGTAAATAGTTAACGAATAAACTTTGTTTTCAGAGCAACACATTGGTTTATTCTATCTAATAATACTAATAATTCTCGTTATATACATATTTCTATACAGGGTTCCCCATTATCCACAATATATTTTATACGAAAGAATTATAGTAATTCCAGGGATTTGTTTTTGTGTTATTATACGAGTCCATATAAGTTAATACAATTCTCGTATCGTTAATACCACTTTTTCCTGCAATCAAACATTTTTCATACTAACACTAAATATTTCAGTAAAAGGATTCGTTTATTATTTTGTTCAAAAAATACTATTTTATCGTTACAGTTTATAAATCCGTGTCAGATAAGAATCTAAAGATAATTCGAATACTTCGAGTAGGAGCATTTTAACACTAAACGTACCAAGCGGGGGTCTAATTATTCCTTTCAAAGTTTGCTTTAAAATTGTACCTTCATTGTTATTTCTTTCACTCATTTAACTTTTTGTAAGTTCTTCTTCTTCTTTCTTTGGTTTAGACGAACCGCCTGTTTAATCTTCATCCGCTCTATCTTTTTCGGAGGCGACCTACGTTTTTGCATCCTATTGGCGATTTGTCACGGGCTATTTTTACAATTTCTTTGTCTTCCATCCTGCTGATATGTTCATTCTATTGTTTTTCTTTTATTTAACACCCAACTATTAATATCGTCTACTTAGCATATGCTTTTTATACTTTCGCTTATCTTCCTGTCTAGCAATGTCTTTCCAGCTATACTGCGAAGAATCTTTATCTCTGTTGTTTGCAATAATTTTTTGATTTTTGATGTTTCTGGTCTAGTTTCTGCTATATATGTCATGATGGGTCTTAATAATGTTTTATATATTCTGGATTTAGCTTTAATTCCTATGTTTTTATTACGTCATATTATGTTGTTTAACACGTTGAGCGCGGAGCCAATATTTCTAACCTTTCCGCTCTGCCGGCAGCGAGACGGTATAAGGAGGGCCCAAGATAGCCAAAAATTTAACAGAAAAGGTTGTTACATTTTGTTACATGTGTAAATACCAGCCATACTTTTGCTTAGAATGTTTTAATAAAGCTCATTAAAACCATATTTGACTACATTTCATTCAGGCGACATTTATTTTTTAATTTTAATACTGTCGGTCCCACCGGACAGATGTTGGCCTAAGGAAAAGTCTAACGCCGGTCCCAGAGGACCGGCGCCGCGCTCAACGTGTTAAGCATCCAGTTTGTAAAGTCTTATTACATCTTATTATTTAATTTCTCCCCTTCTATTTGACCCTACGAGGGGTCATTTGAATCTTACGAAGTTTACGTATTTTTCTGCAATTTTTAAACTGAAACCTTAGTTCTACACTCACATATGATTCTCGAGTTAACGTTTTATTTATCTGAATCTGATATGTCTGTTTGGTTTCAGCGTGAGCACTTGAACGGCCCGATCAGGTTCATATGACGTAATTCATAAATAGAAAATAGTCTTATCGAAGATTCCCAAGCAACACTCCATTCTTCTCTATACCTAGTTCTCTATAGCTAAACGAAATGGAAATACAGTCATATGTTGAGATTCAGAGAGTAACGATCAAAGCCTACAAGAAATAAAGATCGGTAAGGAACGAACATTTACTGTTACGTTCATATAAATCAAATGACGTCGAAACAAAAAGCCATTTTTTTGACAGCAGATAATCGTCGGACACGCAAAACACTTCTAACTTTTATGCCTCTCACAAACAAACATAAAATGTTATATAACTCAAACTGTTAATACTTTACCGACCACTAGCACTTCAACGGCATACGCACATCCGACCGGTCTCTCAGCCGCAGATTCTCCCTGGCGCCGGCTCTGTTTCGGTTTAGACTATTGCACGAGAGTATCTATGCGTTTCGTATGCTCAGATAAAATTGTAACTCAATACTAAATAACAAATAACTGCTCACATAATGATTGTTTATCGCCATGGAAACCGATTTATAGGTTATAGGTCTTTCGGCGCTGGCGACAAAAAGCCTACTGTCGCCTAAAAATAAGCCAACGGTCGTTAAAGTGTTAATATATGTTCGGGACAAATGTACCAACATAAGAAAAAAAAGAAAACGAAAATCGACTGTAGGTATTCCGCGAAATTCAAAAAGTCACCTTACTTTTTGATCACACCTTTTAAATCAAAAGTCAGAAAAAAAGTTATGAAACTAATGTAAGTTTTAAACATAGATGCGTCAAAACCAAAAACAATGGAAAGAAAACACCCGTAACAGTTAGTTATTATACAAAAAAACTAAATGTAACATCAACATGGTTGATCAAATGGCGCGAAACTATAGCATCAAATCCAAATTCAATAGATGGCCAATATATGGGCGAAATTTCTCCAACATGGAGTACTCTCGCAATTAGATAATAATTAGCTGTGGAGGTGGATTAAGGATCAGATAACAAATAAGACACGTAGTTGAACCAGACGGAAAATGATGTTCCTTTATTGGCTCTAAAGGGGAAAAGCCTTTCGGCATAAAAACCCCTTGAAGATATTTAATACACAGATGAGTTCGCTGATGCGAATATAAAGCTCGTGACCTTAGAGGTCTACAATAGAAAGGTGTTACAAAAGTACTTAGCTTATGGGTGGTTGGTCTTTGTAGTAGTCTCGTATTGCTCTCGAATCCCTTTCGTCTACTCCGTAGGGCGTCTAGGATCAGAATGAAAAGCTCGCTTCGGAAAATGGGTCCTATTGGGCGTGGCTGCGTGATACAGCGCCCTTGGTGGGGATGCGAGTGTACGGGAAAACTCTTGAAGCGCCTATGCGCGTTCATGATAATGCAGGCTAATCATATAAGGTCGAAACCGACCGTACAGCCAGTACAAGTATTTTTTAATATCTCGGGCATCGCTAGTATTAATGCATTGATTCTATATCAAGAAACAACTGGGATAAAGATACCAAGGCAGCGTTTTTTGTTAGAATTAGCAGATGAGCTGGTTACGGAGTACCACGAATTTCGTGAAGCAGAAAAAGAAAATTAACGGGAAGAAGCATCGAATAGTATTGACAGTAATTTACAGTCACGAAGAAAATTTCAAATCAGATTGTATACGAGTAATAAAACTACTCGAACTGGACTAATAAAAGATTGGTTTGCGGAAAATGTATGAAGGAGAACCCAACTGTTTATAAAAAATGTATCTAATGATCATTTTGTGTTGATAAAAATAAAAATATGTATTTGATTATTATATTAGAAACCGGAAATTATGTTGCAAATGATTTCCTTTCATAAATTTAGAATTTGTTTCTTGAAAATTAACGTTTATTCCATAAGGGGTCAAATGAACCTTTATGGTAAGAATAAGTAGGTGTAAAGTACCGTTACGTTTAGGGTTAATCAGAAATTTTTGATTATTTTATTGATTATTACACAAAGATATACATCGAATGTCATTAGCTGAGAGATTGAATTGAATGAAATTGAATTTTCTACTCACCTTACCGAAATTGGAGAGACCACCGACGTGAGGCACTTGACCAGGTTCATCCGCCTTGCTGCAGTCTGCCCTAACGAACCAACAGGTCAGTAACTCTATAGTTACAATCGTGCGCATTATTGCCATACAATGACTTCTAATCACGGCTATACCAATTCCCGATTCTATTGCCGTACCACGATAACGATATTTACCTAACAGAGAAACCCGATCAGAGTCTAACGAATTGTTGTCCAATTTCTAACCGCGTTCTCCTCATTAACGCGATACCTTCATCGCATATTCAACTAGATTTGCACTGACATCGTAAAATGATGCTTTATGACATTTATTCGAGATCGATGACGTTATATTGAAACTATTGATAACGCATTGTTATTATATTCGAAATCTTAACAAATTAGTCTCCCCGTATATATTTCGATAATTTTGATTGAATTAATAGTAAGCCGAACTACGGACACAATTTTACCGATTTTTCATTTTCATTATTTCAATTATATCTTTTGTAACTTTTAAATGTTAAATCAATGATATATACATTTTTTTAAATTTATTAGTTAATTTTCATTATTACTAGTGGTACATGTATATATAATAACTTGTGTTTTTATTTTGTTTCTAATAAAATTAAATTATTGTTTAATAGTAGTTGAAAACAGGATTGAACAATGGCATCGTCAGATACTGGTGATATGTCGTAACAATGCTATCAAGGATTAATACCATGGTGACGATCACGTGTATTATAACGTTCCATTCTCTAAACCGTCTGACAGAACATCAATGATACAGTATTAGATAGATACTAGTTGTAATAATCGATTATTCAACGGGTAAGGCTCAATCGGGATCTTCCCGTTGGCGACGTACGTACCTACCTAACGTAGAAATTCTACATTCTGTGTAGAACGACATACCGTTTATCAGATCTTACGTCGTGATTGCTTCGTTTTCACAACTTTAAGGTAGAAGGCGTTAATCGATCTGTCTGTTATAATAAACGTCGATATTGTAATCTAATATTAGTTACGTCATCGTATTATTACTTTCCTCTTGTTTTGACGAGTATCAAAGAAAGATGAAAAGAGGGAGAGAGAGAGAGAGAGAGAGAGAGACAGACAGAAACGATATCGGGGATCGTAAAATAAATTGAAACTTTACTTCCTAACATAAGCAGAAGGAAAAGTGAGAGAAATAAGAAAAGAGATAAAAGAAGTACTCGAGTTTCGCGAAATTCATCGCATCTTCCGCACGAGAAAAATTTTTATCTTTATTTTTCTCACTCTCTCTCTCTCTTTCTTTTTCTTTTTAACACCTGTCGCGTCCACTCGTAAAACTAACACGAAAGCGAATTCATCTGTTGTTTGTCGTAAAATAATATTTTTCACTACCTTTCTACTACTATATTTTATCTTTCATCGTTCCGTAACGTCGGATTAAGATTATCTTTCAAGACAATTTTCAAAGTATCTTTATTCGACTTTTTCCTTTTCTTTTAAACGATAACAAATTTAGTATTTAAAAACAAAATAAAAGAGAAAGTTCGTCATATTAGCGTTTATTCTTATTATTACAAGTTTGGAATTATTATGGAAATTAAGAGAAATATCCTTATTTTTAATGTCAGTTTTACACATTCTAGGTTAATCCGTTAATTACTTTATCCAATATTTTTAATTGAAATTGACAAATATGTTTCTCTTAGAAAAACCTCGACGATTGTTTTAAATTAAAAACTATATGAAAAAAGTATTATAGATGCAAGAAAGCATAATTCAATTCATTAACACATTTCTTACCGATAGCTTTATGCTGTTTAATGTTTATTGATCGGTATTCTAAAAATAAGCTTTTTATTGAATTTGAATTATCGATTGATTCGAAAGTTTTGGACGGTGGTGTACGTGATATCGATAAGATGAGGGTACGATAAACTGTCAATATAATCTTCGAATATTACTTATACAATAATAATCTGAATGATTTTGTATCTCGATTGGCATACTCACCAAGGCGTATGGCACGTGTGAGTTAACGTCAAATATCTGGCACCAAGTTCGTAGAGCATCCTAAGGACCGCCAAACTCGTGCCGATGGCATGTCCCCCTTCAACCCCTATAAGACTAGCTAATTTAGCCTCCTTGTGTGCTCTCTCGATCCCTGAAATTATACATTAAATTCCACTTTAGTCGTCTACGATTATTTCACTCATTCTCATTCACTCTCTTATCGTTCATTATTACTATTACAATTGGAAGGTATATGAATAACAGAAAAGTACACTATCCCACAAAATTATTTTACCTTATCTTACATAATGATAGACGTTTTTTTTCTCGATACAATTTAATAATTAAATTCAATCTGAATGTATCATAATCTACCAGAAAAAAAAAAATTCGTGTGAAATGATTTTTTTTTTATCAATATAATTCAGTTTAAATTATTTCCACAAGATTGCAAGATTGCAAGATGCCATGAATATTTAAGACGGTACTGAAAGCAACATTGAAATATTTGATAAACATTATGTAAGTTTTCTTTTCCCATTTTACTTTCGAGTCGTTTTTCATGCTAACGATTTAATTTTGTAATTTTGTAATAATAATAAATGACCTTACAATATTATTACCTTTATTTATTCGGATAATATTACAATTTTAATACGTGATATATATAAAATATAATTTTGTCCGATAGTGTACGTCCTTCATCTCTTACATATCATAGATTATAATCGTTCATCTTCGTTTTCAATGTGAATACATCTATATATCTATAGCAAGAGAAACCAATAGGAAGAGGAAGATTTATCTTTCGTATTCAAGGATGTAATATAACCAGTAATAGAATATCAGTTTCCATCGAATACTGGGATTCCAATTACATCAAGTCCCATTGTTACATGGTTGCTTGCTTTAGATGAAATTTTGTATTAACTAACAATAAGTTATAATGCATACATACATACATACATACATTCATATATTCATACATACATACATACATACATATATATATAAATATATCTTAAACGTTCGGAAACATAATTTCATTTTCTGACATAGCACATCATTAGCTGGACAATAGCATTTTATTAAACCGTTATGTTTACTCGGATTAATTAAATCATCGGAATTGGCCATCAGGGTTTTGATAGCCTTGGATATATCTCGCTGATTACAAACAGCCTACTGTAGATTACGTACAGCCGTTTCTACGTTAAAGATAATAAACATTGTACACGGGTTTGTCCTCGCTATCTAAACTCGCGTATTCCACAATCAGCATTTACTCGATATTCGTTCGCTATTCAACGAATTCGATGACCAACGTTTAATGGGACGAACGAGCCACTGGTGTAAGGGGTAGACCGACGGCTTCGTAAAATCAAATTGGCGAGCTTGCAAGCGTGGTTCATGGTAGGTAGGTAGGGATTCGATTAAAATACCACGTGCAAATTGTGTTGCTAATATCCTACAACACTACTTGTTGGTTGTCACCATGTTACTAGGGGTTATAAGTCGTCGTTTTGTTGTAATTTTATCTTTTCTCATCAAAAAGTAATACGAATACGAATGATAAACTAATAAGATTATAATACGGTACGTAATTAGTTTATTTCAATTTTCTAGAGAAGAGATGGAAACAATAAAATAAGTAAAAAGGATCAAACACAGGGAGTGGTTTTAGAAAGAATGAAAGATCGTAAGCTGGTATTACTACTACTGGTTGCTATTGTTGTTACTATTGCTGCAGAATGGAACTAGATTTATTACGTCCACTGATTTATGCGTTGACACGCGCGTACGTTCTATACGCATACACAAATACACATACATAAGGGATACGAAACTATCCTTGTATCCGTCTAATACGTAAATGTGCGAGTGAGAGTAGCCCCTACGTCGTGCAACGTGTCGGAGAGTTCCGATGATATCGTGCGAACCCTGCTGCGAATATCACCATCAACGAACGCACCAATACTAACACATCTAAGACCAGTGTTGTGTCTCTACCATTGCTGCTAATACCATCACCCTGCACCCCCGGAACATTTTTCCATTTCTCCCGGAATTTCTCATTTTCCACGGTCCCGTTTGTTCTTTCCTTTTATCCTCAGGATTGGCTTCCTAAGGATAAACCCGTGAATTCTTTATTCCTATTTCTCGGAGAGCTTAACACCGCACATGGAGAATGAAATAAACAAAAAGAAAGTATTTCTTTGTTATTTCCTTGATAAACGTTTCTTTTTTAAAGATTTTAAAAAGAAAAAGAAAAATTTTCCCCAAAATTTTAATTCGGTGATATTTGCACCAAAAATATGTCTGTCATATATAATACATATGTTATACTTTTTAAATGAATGATAGTATATTTGGTATAGATAATGTGCAGATTATCTAGGTAATCTGAGAAATGAAACAATTTTCGGCATTTTAGCTTTAACACGTATATGTTATTTATGTTGAAATATACTTTTTACTCTCTTATCTGCTTTATTCTCTTTTTTTTTTTATCATTTTTTGGTCTTTTTTGCAACTTTTCCAAAGTCCATATTGTACGTAAATTTCCATATCCATAAGGCTACACGAAAGAAGACTAGGTATTTCAGGTTATCGAAGCACCATACGTTGATGATATACATATATACATACATACATGCATAGATCGTATATATTTTCCAAGGAGAAAAAGGTATTTCCATCTCACATGAAATTTTTCCATATCCAGTGCAATACTTGGCGACATATACTCTGGCGTTTCCATCTTTCCACATCCTATTCGCATTACTTTAGAGAGAGCGTGCCGTAGTCGCGTGAAATACACTCGTATTATAATAACAACAATAACAACAATGTCTTGACATTTGAGAAAATTTTTCTCTGTCTCTCTTTGAAACACTATTTCAGAAGCATACTGCTGCTGCTGCTGCTGCTGCTGCAGTTGCTGTTTCCTAACCTTCTTCTTTATCTTTCTACGCGTATTTAAATATTACCATTTTATTTCGTTTTATGTATTATTATTTTTCTCTCTTGAAACTTTGGAAAGGGAATATAATTCGAGGAAAAATGGAATAGATGGAACACGAGAGATAAAAAGATATTTTCTTTCAATTCCTTACTACTCTCTTCTTCTCTCTCTCTCTCTCGTTCTTTCTTTTCTTTTTTCTTTCTATTCATTTTTCCATTTTCTCTTCTTTTATAACCAGTTGTTCGTTTTCTCCTTTCCAATAACGTCTTCGGGGTTCATCATGACAACTACTACTACAACAACGACGACGACGACGACAACGACGAGATGAACAGAAGGAAGATGTCGTTTCACACCGTTTCTTCCCCTTTTCTCAATCTTCTCGCGTCCTCCAAAGACAAAGGGAGCCCTTTCGAATTGGAACTTGGAAACACTCGTTACCTTGATGGTACCCAATCGAGATGGAAGTACCGTGGTATGCCGTTCACTTAGTTTCTCTCTTCATTTTAATTTCTTTTATCATCGTGATTCGCGATCGTGCTTTCCCTTTTTTTCTTCTTCTTCCCCCTTTTTCTCTTCCTTTTTTTTTTATCTTATCCGAATAAATTTTACCCTATACTTACTCCCCTTTTCTACATTAATATGAGAAAGCTCTTATATTTTCTTATATAAAATATAAGGGTGAATAAACCATTTCAATCATTTGGGAGGAAGGGGGACGATCTGAATATATTCTATTTTATTTTTCATACCTTTTCTTTTTAAAAAATCGAGAAAAATGTGATTTAGAAAAGTAGTCTATGGTGTATCGTTTCAATCATTCTTTTAAAGGATTTGAATATTTTAATATTTTTGTTAACGAAAAATGTACTTTTATTTTTTTAAAAGATTAAGATAAATTTTAATTCTTCCATATTGTTATAAATGTTTACATACTTAGTGTTCTTTTAAAATTACTTTCTCACACACACACACACACACACCATGACACATACGTGTTATTATCAAAATAATTATTATAAAAATTGTTTTTTATTTTTTAAATTACCTTCAGCTGTAGTAACAAGAACCATACTTTCGGGATGTTTATTAACCAATCGGCGAATCACATCGATCTGTTCCAAAGCGAGTTGAACAGAGTCGTGATATTGGGATGGACAGGGCGTATACGCCGACCAAAACTGAAACAGAAAATGATCAAAAAAAAAAAAAGAATTAGTAAACATTTACGTAAAAAATTTGGTTGATATATTATACAAGGCGTGATCAGAAAGCAAGGTGACTTTTTGAATTTCGTGAGATACCTACAGTCGATTTTCGTTTTCTTTTTTTTCTTATGTTGGTAAACTCGTATCGAAAATATGTTAACAGTTGTAGTTTTATAGCATTTTTGTTTGTTTGTGAAAGGCATAAATGTTAGAAGTGTTCGGCGATTTTCTGCTTTCGAATAATAAGGATCAAAGAATTTGCATTAAATTTTGTCGAAGAAATGGAATTAAGTGCTCCAAAACACTTAAAATCTTGACAGTGACATATAGTGAGTATACTTTGAGTAAAAAAAATATTTATAAGTAGTACAAGCTCTTCCAAGAAGGCCGAGAAGATGTTAATGACGAAGCTCGCTCTGGATGCCCAGCGCGTCAAAAACTGATGAAAAACGTTGAGGAAGTGAAGAAAATAGTGTTGGGGAATCATCGAATCACCATTAGAGAAATTGCTGATGATGTCAGCGTCTAGTTTCATTCGTGCCAAGCAATTTCAACGGATGTTTTGGGAATGAGACGTGTGTCAGCGAAATTTGTTCTAAAACTGCTTAATTTTGACCGAAGAACCGTCGCAAGAGCATCGCCAGGAACTGTTGAATGACCTCAATGATTATCTTGATTTCCTCAAAAGGGTCATAACTGGTGACGAATCATGGGTATATGGTTATGACGTTGAAACCAAAGGCATATTATTTGACAGCAGAAAATTGCAGAACACGCAAAACACTTGTAACCTTTATGCCTCTCACAAACAAACGAAAAATGTTATATAGCTGAAACTGTGAACATATGATCGGGACGAATATACCAACATAAAAAAAAAAAGAAAACGGAAATCGACTGTAGGTATCCCACGAAATTCGAAAAGTCACTTTACTTTTTGATCACACCTCGTATATGTTGCATGAATATTGAATTAATCGTTGGTAGGGAGTTGTGAAAAATGATACGATTATATTCGTTCGATAATCTTAACGATACTTTGAAATACCAGTAACGTTTCCTCCGAGAGTTCATCTTTAATTCAAACACGAAAGGGGGAGATTTGGTTCGCGATATCGTTGAAAACAATTAAAACGTAAGTATAGAGTAAATATATTATAAACCCGGTGAATAATATTTTGAATTTCAAATTTACAATATCCTCCTGTATTATCAACAACTGTCCATCTTTTTCTCTTTTTTTTCTTTTTAAATAATCTTTAAGTATCATAGTTGAGTATAAATACATTTGTCGTTTGGAATAATTTAAAATAATCGTCCTACATCACATCTCGTACCGATACGTTTAGCTATCATATTTATTTTTCTCTCGTTGAAGAAAAATTGATGAGAATCGATACGGGGTCTTGGTTGGATCAATAAAACATCAAAAATTAAAAATGTCAAATATTTTTATCACTCCAAGTTCTATTTCGAACGCAACTGTATTATCAACATATTTCTCAGTCGCGCTCACGAATACCTAATTTCATTCTAAATCATAAAAATCATTTATTATTCTAGCAACGGATATCTGAGACGTCATTTGAAAAACTTATCGACTTTCGAATTTTTTGTCATTTATTCGAAATAATTTTTCGTTTAGGTATACATTATTTTCTTATGATAACTAACATTTGTAACTTGACTTTATGTAAGACTCATAAATCAGTGAACCGACACTAGAATATTATTTCGAGTCTCTTATTATAACGTGAGTAATATCGATCGTTCTAGTAAATACAGACACACACACACACAGACACACACACAGACACACACACATACATATAATACGTAAAGAATATTTTATATTTGTTCTGTGTGAAAATACTCTTGGATATCGGTTGGTTTTGTATTTTTATAGTCGCAAGTATTTAACGAGAAAACGGAAAGGAAACGTTCGTGTGTCCCTTCTAAGGTTCCTGGGTCTCACATTTTCCATGCTTTATATATACACATACATAAACAAGAACGTATAGAATAGGTATAGTAGTTATGGTATGGTTAAAGTCGGACCTTGGTAGAATCGTGTACTTTTATATACAAAACACATATATTTCTTTCCTTTCGTTTACATTAGTGTTGGTACTCGGGGCAAAAACGAGTAGTCGCAGTCGAGTTTTAGGTCAGACGTTCGTAAAAATACTACTATGTATACGAGAAAGAGAGAGAGAAAGACAGAGTAAAAGAAAGAGTGGTGGTAGAAGCGTAGTTCAGCATTTGGGATTCTATTTAAAGGTGACCTATGATTGTGGAAACCCGATCTACCGTCGAATAAATAGCAAGGAGGTTTATTCGTAGAACGTTCGTTTGAAGGGAGGAAGATACGATCGTAAACGTTCTTTCCCCTAAAGTCCTTTAAGTTTCTTTAAAGGCAACGATAAAATGGGCTATACGATATTCCCTAAATATTCACGTTTTAAACCTTAATAGAAATCTTTTACTTACGACTTTGCTTTTTTCCCTACGATCTTTTATTCCCTTTTAAATTCTAAAGAAATGGGTTATCAGAGATGTAAATATTTTCTACATTTTTGCTTAGACGTATTTAACCCTTTGCCTTAAAACAACGTTTCTAAATACCTAAAATGAGAACTTCGTATCAGACATGTATTTATTTGTTTTTTACGTTATTGTTATGGTTTGTTACAGTTTCACTGTAGGATTTCGTCATTTACTGTTGAGCGTAGTTGCAATAGAGCCGTGAAATAATAAACTGTTCATGTTTAAATAATTTTTTACAAGAATTAAAAAATCATCGATAGTAGTACGCATAATCGTCGCTTAATTCATAAGGCAAGGAGTTAACAAATCCTCAAAAAAGAGTTTACTTTTATTTTCTTTTTGTCTATATTTCTCTCTAATTTATCTATCTATCTATCTATCTTGAAATTCACTTCCGGGATTTCACCTGGTTCGGAAGTGATACATCTAACCGTTTCCGTGTAGAAATCCTTGAGGAGTTTCCAAGATAAGAAATACTTGGGGGAGCCATACATGGATCTTCGACGTTCTTCTTCTGATATTACGTGTGTAAGTAGGTGCGTTAGATGTATGTGCACGTGTGTAACATACCAGGGACGCGTTGGGAACATGGTTGAAGTGAAAAAAGGTATAGTGGTAGATCATGTAGCAAAGTGATCCCAAAGTATCCCAAGGATAGAAACTTTCCTTTCAAGGTAACTTACGATAAAAGTACCAGCGTACTAATATTGATACTGCCATATATCGAAATCATGCCATTTCATATTAGTACAGTCAAATTAGCTTGATTTTGAGCTCTAAATGGGTGTTGCTTCAAACTCACAGAAGAAAAATTTAAGAGGTCGGAAATGTGGTCTACATTAAAAGATGCATAATGCACTTTCTGAAAATGGTGTGCATTTTAAATAAAAAGTCAAAATGTGCAAAAAACCGCAAAAAAATCATGTTTTCCCGTTAATCTTGGCTTATATCTCGGAAACTAATATTTTTTTGGTAAATAATTTACTAAAAATAATTTGTTCCTTATAAAATTTTCTTTAAAATATAAAATATGCGATATGCCAAATTGCAATTGTTTTCCTGTAAATGGCGAGTGAGTAAAAAACCAAAACTCCAAAAATGGTTTTTTTTACGTATTGTTTTTCAATAGTTAATATTAATATATTTTCATGGAATTTATAAAAAAGTAATTGTTAATAAGTTAGAGTTACTTTTTCAACCCAGTTTCTGTACGTTAAACAGTTTTTGCAAAAAGCAAAAATTACTTACAAATATTTGTTTTTCAATCGCACAGCAAAAAGCAACAATCTGCTGTCGTTTCTAATTTTTGAATACATTGTAGAAGACCAAAAGAACAATATGCAACTTTTATTTTTCAAAAATATTTATTCATACGGCTAAAGAAATTTTTTTAAAGAAAACGGTAAATTGTTATATTTGGTTATTTAGCTTGCCAAAAAGCGAACAATCAATTTTTTGAAATTCTGAAAAAACGAAATGCTACTTTTAAATTGCAATCTGTAGTTTCGGTAAACAGATCGTGAGTGACGTATCTTCAAAGTCTGCATTTGATAACTATGACAATATTATATTTAAGTATAGCCACTTTGTTTTTATTGATCTATAGTGTTAACCATTTACTTTTAACATGTAGAATATTAAGAAAAAATGATTTCAAATTCATATAGAAAATCATTATCAAAGTCTAACTGACCGAGCGGAAAAGAGTCGAGTACGGGCGTGCGCGCTGGCGTGAAAGGACGATCACTGCACGGTCGAAAACGACCTTAGAAGATTTAGTTTGCGCTTCAAAGAGTGCGCGTAAACTTCACGATAGTTTTCCTAGACGCCCGCGTCCCTACCTGGAGCGCTGTGTAACAATTAGGTATTGGAATTAACTCGTAGCGTTATACTAAAGATGACATGAGTTTTAAAGTATTCTGTTTTCACCTTCAGAAACAAATTTATCGTAAACCAGCTCTAAGAAGGTTTTACTTTTACGACAAATGTTATGTTTTAATTGTTAATAACATCATGTTACTATTATTTAAATATGTTAAGGTTTATCCCAAATAAAGTGTTTTTGTGGGAACGGCACAAAAGAAAAAGTTTTTTACACCGTATTGTTACTAGTGATGAAAAGTGGATATATCATGACAATCCTAAGCGTAGAAAATCAAGGGTTAAACCCGGACAACCATCATTATCAGTGGCAAAACGCAATATTCATGGGCCTAAGTTCCTCCTTTGTATTTGGTGGAATCAACAAGGTGTAGTTTATTATGAATTGTTAAAACCCAATGAAACCATCACTGGGGATCAATGCCGGTTACAATTAATGCGTTTGAGTCGTGCATTGAAGGAAAAACGGCCGGAATGGAGCAAAAGGCACGATAAAGTTATTTTACTGCACGACAATGCTCGACCTCACGTGGCGAAACCAGTGAAAACATACCTGGAAACATTTAAATGGGAAGTCTTAACCCACCCGGCGTATTCTCCGGATATTGCCCCTTCGAATTACCACCTGTTTCGATCAATGGCTCATGGTTTATCAGGGGAAAAATTAACATCTTATGAGGATTGCCAAAATTGGATCGATTCATGGATTGCCTCCAAGGACGAAGAGTTTTATCGACGGGGTATTCGACAGTTACCTGAGAAATGGGAAAAAGTAGTGGCAAGCGATGGGCAGTATTTTCAATAATGTAATTTTTTACTTCCATTTCAAATAAATCGTTATTTTTTAATAAAAAAAACGCTTAGAATTAAATCCAACACGTAATATATAAGATAGAAAATCCAATACTGGACCGAGACCGAATATCGAAACGATTTAACAGTTGGTATCTTATATTTAATCATGTACGCGATGGAATTTCAAAAATCTTTCTTTATTTCATACCATAATATTTTATTTATAAAAAAATACATAAATGTAACTTAAGAGTGTATTCGAAATATAAAAAGAAAATTGTCAAATATAGAAATAGTCTTAGGATGGACGACTTATTTCGGTTCCTTAATGATTTGATTTAGAAATCAATCGATATTTTTGAGCTTATAAAAAGTATGTGACATCACTTTTCGGCTATTTTCTTTTTTATGTATTAGTAAAAGAACTTTGAAATTAAAATAATGTTTTTTTTATATAAGCAAAATTCCTTAATTATTTAAATTTAACTGTTTCTCTATTGGTTCACTAAAAGTGAGCCCATGCTTATTTGGAACAACCAGCCATGTTTGTTTTATTGAGTGATACATGTTGAGTATTTTAATGACTCTTTTATATTTTAAGCTCACAATCTTTTGTATTTATTTTATTATTTCATGGTAAATAGAAAACTATAAAGACTCGAACCGAAAGAAGTAAAAAAGCTTGAACTAGAATAGAAAATATGGGAAAGAGAACTAAAATAATAATAATAATAATAATAATAATAATAATATTAACTACTATTATTAAATTAGCTTACGATAAGCATAATCTTTACATTGAAATAAACTGTTTTATTCACCGTTCCGGTATTAGGTCAACAAAATTCCGAGATTGGGTCTTGACTTTTTTAGTGTTCCGTTACTAGGTCTTTTACAATGATTTGAAAAATATTTTTTTATTATGTTAAATTTCCAAAAAACTAAATAATATGATTATGCCTGAACAGCTAAATGTCTATTTCATACAATGGAATAATTATTTTTCTTACAAGGTACTTGTAAAACACGTTTTCGATATTACACGGTACAAAATTTGAGATTATTATAACACGGATTTGATATAACACGATTTTAAGCGATTTAATCTCATTTTCGTTCAACAAGAAAAATTTTAAACAAGATTTTTTTAATTGCGTTCAATAAAGGAGAATTCTCTTAACTTTATTACTACAGAAAAAAGCTGATTTTCATTTTGACAGTATGCGTTTTATTCTTTGTAAGTGAAGTTGCTAAAGTTTCCTCTTGTTTTTTCTTTTGGGATAATAAAAAGCAAAAAATGAAAAAAAAAAATACATACTGAATGATAACTTTCTTTTGAAAGTTAATAAATGCATAAGAACTTTAAATCGAGGTGTGTAAAAAATTGAGTGGCAAGTTTTAAATAAATCTAATTTCGGACCCTAAATTTAGATAATGTCTGACAAGATCAAGAAGCAAAAATTAGAATGAAAATTTATTTCACTCAAAGAAATAATTGGAATTTTTGATCGTATAAAAAGCGAGGAAAAGCCTTCGTCTATTGCAAAATTAATAAATTTAAATGATTCTACTACCCGAATTATACTAAAAAATAAAATAGAAATTAGAAAAAATGTTTCCTTTGGTTGTTAGCAAGATGCAAAACGTGTATTCCCGTAAACGAGACATAAATATTGTTAAAATGGAAAATGCTTTTATAATATGGATGGAAGATTGTTTTGATAAAAAAAATCCCTTTGAGCATAAATTTTATTAAACAAAAAGCATTCAAAATTTATACGCATATAAAGAAAGATGAACTTTCTTCTAAAGAACAGCCAAACCTATCATTTTTGCCAAGTAAAGGGTGATTCGAAAATTTAAAAAAAAAGTTTTCTTTGAGCAATATAAAATTTCAAGGAGAACAAGTTGTAGCAGATTTAGAGACTGAATTACAAAAAAACAATTTAAACAAAAATTTAAACTTGTGATCTTAATAAAAGCTGTTTCTATTTATTTTATAATAATAATTATTATTATTTAAATATATTTTTGTTGTGTTTTAAATATTAATATAAAATCATAATGTTGTATTCTATATTTTTGTTTTTAATTATAAACTTGAAAGAAAGTTGCTTTTTTATTTTTATGTTTTATTGAAACGAAATTGCAGTTATTATCAAATTGTATACGTTAAGACTTGATTTCGATATAACACGGAACGCATAGCCTTGATTTGTATTATTTCAAAATTTCGTATAACACTGTTTCGATACAATACAATACAGGTTTTGATACCACACAGAACGCATTGCCTTGATTTGTATTATTTCAAGATTTCGTATAATACGAAGTACGAATTAACCGTGTTAAATGAGGGACGCCTATTATATAATTAAGGTTAACCATTTAAATGAGGAACATTTTTAATTAATTTGATTAATTTTACGTGTCCTTTTTTTTCTAAAGTTAAACACGGATAACATTTGTAACATTTAAGATTTTTATTTGTAATTCTATTTGTTCTTTATTTTATTTTATTTTTTGTAACGTAAGGAAGATATTGGTGTAACGTTGGTACGGTTGGATTGTTGCGACCGATACTTTTTGCAAAACTGGGAGAAGAATAGCTCAGAAAATGGTAAATGGTAGTGTTGAAGAAAAACTTACTTTTAAAGAAAGAGAAAAATATATGTGTATGTATGTATGAATGTATATACTATAAAAGGACGAGAAAGAGTGAAAGGGGGAGAGACAGATCATGAAAGTGTGGGAAGAGAAACGAGGAAAAGGTTTACGAGGGATGATAGCGAGAAACTCGATCGATTTTCATCAGGGTGAATTAAAATGGACATTCGTACGCGACCATTATTCTTCTTCGTAGCAACTGAAAGGAGTAGCTGGGGAAAAAAAAATCTTAGCTTCGTTGAATACTTTAGCGACGTTCGTTAACAATCTTCCGTGTTTCTTTCTTTCCTCTCTCTTTTTTTTTATCCCTTTTCTTTTTTTTTCTTTATTCTTATTCTCCTTCACGACGACGACATACTTCGTAAACTCGAATCGAATTTTTTTTTCTTTTCCTTTTTTTTTTCCTTCATCAAACATTTGTTTAAAGCTTAACAAATAAAAAAAGAAAACAAAAAAAAGAAAAAAGGAAATTCCTTTTTCTTACCTCGAAATAATTTTTATTCGAGAATCGTTTTAATTTTTTTATTTTTTATTAAATGAGAAGACAAAAAGAAGGAATACTTCGTTGAAAAAGAATTTATATGATTTTTGTAATAAAAGTTGTAAAGTATTTTTCGTTTGTTTTTTTTAATGAAAAGGGATGAACGAGAAAAGTTGACGATCATCGAAACGATAAGCGGAATATTCAAGGTTCGTTCCAATTCGGTTTTCATCTTCGTTGATATCTATTCGATTACGGTATCCCTAAAGTCATTTTTCATCTACCTTCAACCACGAAAAACTACCCTCATCTTCTTCACGTCATCGAGGTGTCCGTTTCTTTTCTCCCCTCTTTAACTTTTAACACGGTTTTCAATATTTCGAAAGATTACGTATCCATCGAAAGGTACGATTCTTTATACCTTTCTATTATATCAATAAGAACGATTCAGATATGTCATCACATTTTTTATATTCGTATAAAAATGATCTCGAACAAAAATTGATATTTCTTTTTTTTTTTTATATAAATGTAAATAAAATATAATCTCTTGGTTAGATGGTTAAAGGAAATTTGAAAATGTCGCGACGTTGCCACATCGCTCGAACATTATATGGTATAAGGTAAACATCAAGCAAGAAGAACACTGTTAATCTGACCTTCTCGATGAACGGTTAAGCAAACAATAATCAAATTATTAGTCATTTGGTGTTATAGTGTATTATATTACTTTATTACTTTATTTTATTTTTTTTTATTCTTATTATATTACTTTATCTGTTAATTATATTATTACTATCTATTAATTATTTCAAAAGAGAGTTTGGAAAGAATAAGCTTTTTGTACGGTAGTATACGACCATAGATATACCCATACATGCGAACAGCGCACGAATTTCCCACTTACGAGAATTTCCCCACTCACGGAAGCTTCCGAACCCCCACCCGCAGCGTTACATCACACGTTTCCCCTTCCCCAGAGGGGACCCTTTTCGTCATATTTTTTATTATTCCTAAACCGGCCACTGATCAGGTTACACGGAAAACCATTCGAGCGAACAATATCATTTGTATAAGGCGAGCGAACAATAACCATTGTATAAGGCTAGCGAATTATACAAAGACGCCCAACGGAGTCTCACCTCTTAATCACTTAAGTATCACACTCTTTATATTTGTATTCACTATTCTTCATAATTTCTTGTATCTAGTATCGTAAATCTAATCTCATTAAGGATAGATTATAACTTCAGGAGTTTTTATGCCGTACGGCTTTTCCCCTCGAGCCAATAAAGAACTTTGTTTCGGTGGCTCAAACGAGCATTTTATTTATTTTATCATACCTTATCATTTAATCACAATTATCTAATCTTAACTTAGCTATTACTAAAAATTGCGAGAGAACTCCATGTTGGAGGAATCTCCACTATACACTTTTAATGTCGTTTCTTTGTTTTCAGGTAAGATTTGTATATAAAAAAGGTCAACGTTTAAATGTACAGAAAATTTGTAAATAGTTAACGAATAAACTTTGTTTTCAGAGCAACACATTTGTTTTTTCGATCCAATAATACTAAATAATAAACTCTTTATATATATTAGGTTTACCGGAAAGTTCTGTCCGATTTTGGAATAAAACAATATACTAATTTTTTCTTACCGCCAAATAAACATGTGTTTACGTGTCGAAAATTGTTCTCGTAGAAACGGACAGAACTTTCCGGTAGAATTAATATATGTAAACGAAGTTCATCACACTTCGTTCAATTTCAAGTTGCAGCGCAATAAGTAACGAGAGTAAAGAGATTACATAGGAGAGTTAGTTGAAGTTTGCCGGTTTTTTTCGTTAAAAAAAACAATTTTTAGAGGAATCTCAAAATATTTTTATTCAAAGTATTGACCATTTGATTCTACACATTTCGTCCATCTTTCAGGCAAATTATGGATACCATTCCAAAAAAACTTTTTTTCTTTCGAGGAAAACCATTCGATGAGCAATTTTTCAACTTCTTCAAAATTGACGAAGTGCTGCTCTGCAAGTGAGTGCCCCATCGATGCGAAAAGGTGGAAGTCGGACGGGGCGAGGTCTGGAGAGTACAGCGGGTGCGATAATATTTCCCAATTAAGTGTTTTTAATGTGTCCTTCACGGATCTAGCGGTATGAGACGGCGCGTTGTCATGTTGCAAAATAACTTTGCCATGTCTTTGGGCCCATTCCGGTCGTTTTTCGATGAACGCATGATTCAAATTGAACATTTGTTGTCGATAGCGATCCGTATTTACCGTTTCACCAGGTTTTAATAGTTCGTGGTACACCACACCATCCTGGTCCCACCAAACACAGAGCATTGTCTTTCAAATCGAAATCTCCACTTTTAAATTGACGAAACCATGTCTCACATGTTCTAATCACTGGAGCATGTTCACCATAAGTTTCTACTAGCAAACGATGTGCTTCAGCTGCTTTTTTCTTTTGATGAAATAAGAAAAGCAACGAATTCCGCAAATGCTCTTTATTTGGAACGAAACTCGACATATTCATTGATATAAACGACTATGACGCTATTATTTTGACAGAATGAGACTTAGGTGTTTTTGGAGGTTAATGTCAATAGAAAACAGTCGTGTATATAACAAATCATAGAAATGCCTACATCCTGCTAGCGACATCCTACTGTAAACCCGGCAAACTTCAACTTACACTCCTGGTAGGTAAGAGAGAATAGGCAGTTATATTAGAATATTGAAAGAGACAGCCCGTTAGAAATAATCAGCCGAAAGTACTTATATAAGATAAAAAGATAGAATAAATAGCATTAAATGTTGTTTCTTTTTTCAGAGCAACACATTTTGGTATTCTTATTCGAGTAATAAGTAGAAATCTAAAGAAAAATTGTACGGTCGAAAACGACCTTAAGGTTTTAATCTGCATTACCAAGAATAGATAGAGCGTAGACTTCCCAAGAATTTTTCTTGAACCCTGCATCCCCACCAGGAGCGCTACACCACTAAGCCCCGCCCTTTTCAGACCCATTTTTCCGAGGCAAGCTTTGTACTCTAACCCTGGACGCCCTACAGCGAACACGTAAAGAAACCCAGGAACGATTCATTGTGCAAGATAGAGACGCTTCGTCCCATACAAAGATGCTAGAAGCTAAGTAACATTGTAACACATTACTATAATAGACCTCTAAGGTTACGAGCTTTATATTCGCATCAGTGAACTCATCTGTATATTAAATATCATCAAGGGGTTTTTATGCTGAAAGAGCTTTTCCCTTTCGGAGCCAATAAAAGAACTTCGTCTTCTGTCTGGCTCAACCACGTGTCTTATTTATCGTCTAATCCCTAATTTCACCTTCACAGCTAATTAATGAATAACTGCGAGATGACTCCATGTTGGAGGAATTTCGCCACATACAAAAGTGTTATAACACATTATATATATATATA
>JACGTP010000460.1:0-32520 GCA_023678845.1 Mischocyttarus mexicanus
GTAGCGTAGCGTGCGCGTCAGCAACCCTACCAGTGCCACCGCCGGAGATGTTCGCCGGAGGTGGTCTGCATTCTTGATATTATAAGAAATTTTTTATTTCATATGTTTTATAATTGGATAGATACTTATTCACATAATATCATTATGCGCAATGATAATCTCACTATACGTGGCATTGTAAAATTAATTATTTAAAAAAACCCTCATCATTTGTATTCTGATTTAAGATCTGAAAGTTAAAGCACGAAATAAGGCAGAATTACTTACTTTAACAGAGTAATATTTAAATTCATAAGAAATAAATAGTTATAATGTGAAATTGACATTTGTTCCGTAGATTTAATCCAATAGAACACCACAGCACGATTAACAAAACATTGGCTTTCCAAGCGTGGAAAGATATATAAACAGATAACTAACAGCATTATTGTAGAAAGAAAGACATTTAAGGACAGATCAAATTTCAATTGAATACTTCAGTTACTGACTTCTCGTGAATTTTTATACTACCTAGTTATTTTGCAAAATATTTATTGTTAGGTAAAGTATATAATAAAATTGTACATTCCAACAGCAACATATACATATTTTTAAAAAATTGATTATGTATTTGAAATAGTCTATTTTGAACTTAAGGTCTTACATTTTTTCTTTAGAATTGACATGTTTTAATGAGTGACAATCTATGTACCAGGATAATAACAATTTCATACTTTATTTTCTAATTCTGAAACGTAAGAGTAGCTTTTGAGTTAGTGTAAATCTAAATAAGATACCCGTTCTACAGACATTAGTCATCCAGCATAATACCTGATAGAGATCTATTAAGGGCTAAGACTAGAAAGTCAGTGCCCGCCTTAACATCTTTAGTAATCTAGATAAAGTTGGAAGACACCAGTCATTATCTCATCTTGGAACATATTTATAGGCCGAAAAACCATGAGATTGAAGCATTCACTTGCTAGCAAAACAAGCAAACAGAGTTTAAATATTCGTTTTGGTGTCTGAACATATGTATATACATATCTAATTTTCCATAAAATAATATCTGAATAAAATGTGATAAATATAATATAATATCAATGAAACAAAGAACGTTATCAAGTTTTATCAAATTTGAATAATCCCTTAAATAGCTGTAGATATCATCAAAATCTTAATAATTCGTTCCATTTGAATACTTGAATGTTAAGAAATCTTTCGACCAGAACAAAAACGTCTTAGTATTAAAAGTAAAAGAACCTCATCGTGATCTGCAAAAGCTTTGTGTTATGAATTCAAATGATCGAGCAAGTTTCGAGGTTCTGTCTAAAGGTTTTATCTAAAGGTTCCTTTAATTGGTTCCCTCGATAAACGAGATTTTATATTAGTTTATGGGTGGAGCTTTCTGTAATTGCTTTTACGATGTGTTTTTACACAGAAAATTTAGACAGAAAATTTACACTAAATTCCAGTATCGTTTAAATAACAATATAATATTTTTACTTCAAAAAATTCTTATAATGCTATTTATATGGATATTTAATTATTTGTATACATAGGTTGAAGTACAAATTATAGATTGAAAAGAATTTAATAGTAAGTTTGTTAATAATACTCCAAATATACTAGACGGTAATGTAATGTAATTGCTTGATAAATAGTACAATCGTCGCAAAGTAGTAAACCAAATTGCAGGTAATAGCAATATATTTGATACAAATTAAACGATTAATTTTGTCTAAGCTTGCTCCTAATATCGTCTTGAATGAAATATATTTAAATGCTTGTCATTTGCATGATTAAGTCCTTGAACGATTGAAATCTTTATCATATTCAAAGATAATTATTCTCTAGATGTTTTTTCTAACCATTTTAACGTTAACAGTTAAACGTTTTCGAAGAATGTACCGAATTATGTAATGTGTCGCGACTAATGCGTAACGTAGACACATTTGTCGCGACATGTCGTTTTATGATCGTACGTGAGAATGCGAACGAGAAAACCGATTGGTACGTTAAAGTTAATGTTAAAAGATACGTTGAAAGAAACATAGAACGGAGTAGAGATAAAAGAAAAGAAAGATTCAACCGTGAATACGAACGTGCTTGCGTATACGAAAACTACCTGAGGGCTCGTAAAGTGCAATTCATTCGTTTAAACATTTTTCGTTGTTCCAGATAAAATCCGTCAAAATATCGTCTTACGATCATTTTAAAATAACTACATGTAGGTACTCTCCATACTCCAACAATATATACCAATTCTTATATTCAAAATTATTAAAAGATACGATTTAAGAATAAATATTATAGATTCCTTCATTCATTATTAAAGTTCTATTTAACATACCTTTTATTAATTCTTCGTACAATAAAACGTATTTTTTAACGCTCGCTTTGTTTCTCTTGAAAACAATCAATTTAAATACCTCGTATATATTCGTTTTCTCGTACATTAAGTTCTCATCGATGTTTAACACAGTGAACAAGTTACGTAGGCTGAACAATTCGTCGAACGTTGATTTAATATAAACTTATGCATTATATCTCGGTTGAAAACTCATTAACCAAAAGTAAAACAAAACTTCTCGTATCCGGTCCATTCATTTTCTGGTTTTCCCTGATTCTTTGTAAATATCCGTATTACTGTGAAATCAAAAATAACAAACGAATCGTTTACATTCTGCACTGTAATGCGATTAATATAAATGTTAATTTTCCTAAATTAGATCTTGAAAGTTTCTCTGTACATAAAAAGAAATTATCTTGTAGAATTTAAATTGCCTCTTGACATGTACATAGTTACAGGAAAATCTACTTAAGAATTATAAGAACCAGGCCGACCCGTTCGTTAATTCTACCATAACGGTAAATATATGATATGTATATATATATATACGTATTAAGTGCAAAATAACTTACGAAAACAAATTCGATTATTTATAATAAAGGATGTAACCAACGTGGAAGCCCTTTGATGAGAAGTTCTGTTTGCGAATTTTTCTGTAAAACAGCAGCAATTTCACTCTGTTCAGCAGAAAAATAATGACTTAATACCGTTTACATAAATGATTCTAAATTTGTATATTTCAACCTTTAACGAGTTTCATTTTGTGGACGATTTAAACAATGAGCATTAAACGATTCAAGTTCTCAAGTAGGGTCACAATAGATGATTCAATGTGGTCTTAAATAAATTGAGATGAATCGATAAATTATACATAGCGCAAATTTTCATGAAACAAATCATGATAATATTTAATAATGTATTTGAATTAGGCCTAACGTAAGAAGAAGAAGAAGAAGAAGAAGATATTCGACTTAGATATCAAAAATTCGTATTGAATAATTTTCCCAGCTATTTATCATACTCAATCGCGCAATTCATGTAAGATTTTTCGATCTTGATTTACATTAAACATTTTTTTCTTTCTTCCTTCACTTTACCTGAAGGAAAAATCGAGAATACTTATATCTCTTGGATCGTTATTAATTATGCACGCATGTTCTCTGATGGACGTCGACTTTTAAGAACTTGCTCGAGTATTCAAAGCCACGGCGCAAAGACAAAAAAAAAGAGAGAAAAAGAAATATGGAAAAAAGATCAAGAAATTTAAGATAGGTAATCAACATGTCCATTATGAGATTAATTACTCACAAGTAAATTTGTGAACTCTTTTTTCAGTCATTGATCTGAAAAAAATAACTACTTGTGTATTATTTCACATTTTTTACTTATCCCAAATAATACTTTTTATTACATATCCCTTATTTATACTAGCAAATATAAAATTTGTTAATGCAATCAAGTTTGATTAAATTCAATAAAAATAATAATAATAATAATAAATCCTTTTTGTAATTATCGAATTGCTTCTACCACTTGAATATAAAATTAATTAAATGTCAGAAATAGAGAAGGGGGAAAGTGAGAGTGGAAAGAAGCTGGATCCAAGTTCAATAAGTCAAGTGAATGTATTGTGACAGTATTCGTGGCAGTTTCGTTGAGACGAGTAAAATATATTTTTTGTGACTTTTGGTCAATGTTAATCATATGTTGACCTTATAGTTGACTTCTACCTAAAGAAACTAGTACAGTTTCAGAAAGATTTTGTCAGAGAATGTACCGGCAGAAATAGCGAGTCGCTGCTCGATCGCATCGGATCGTATCTGATCTCGTCTTACAAAAGCTCGTAGCTTATATCACACGTATATCCTACTAATGCGTTTAATGTGTGCATTCTAACACAATATAACTTAAAGAGTAGCAAAACTAGCCTCATATATTGTATGGTAGCCTGGTAAAAGATATATTTAGATACTTTGCACGCTTCCCAACAATTCTCGATGCTATCTACGTAGACAAGAATTAGTTTTCTCTAATCTTCATTAAATTATTTTATAGAATCTATATGCAATTGATACCCAATAATAATTAAAATTTTCCGAATTTACTTATTAGTTGTACTGATAATAAATTATCAATGACTATATTGAAGTACATTGTTAATATAATACTTATAATTACGTTTCAATAATCTAAACAGTTTTATCTCGGCAACTTATGTACTGAACCAAAATAATAATTTAGATAATGTTATTGATTTTAAGCAGCTAATGTTATTGCTATGTTATTGATTTTAATATACTAATCTGAATTTATCTATATAGGTGAAGCAATGATTCGTTTAGAGAGATCATTTTATTCTTTCTTATTTTGTTTATTAAAGTAGAATAATTAAATTTATTATAGGATATGTTTTCTTAAAGATTAATCAATATCCAATGAAAGTGATCTTGTTTAACATCAAATCGAATTTAAAAAATAAAAAATTAGCTCAATAATTTTACTTTGTTGTTAATATTCAACATCGTTTTATACATCTTCATTAGGACAAATTTGAATAATGTTTTTCCTTTTTCTTTCCTGATTTTTTCTCGGTAATCGAAGAAAATTAGAGCAATGGTAATGAGAGGTTAAAAAATACTTAATGCACTATCCCCAGCGGGTATGCGTGTAAGGGTCCATATGAAATTATTGGAAGAAGAAAAAACTAACAGATTACTTGGCTGATAGGTTCGCGGAAATATACGATTTCGAGCTATGTAGTGTAAATGAACAATTGATAAGTACTCGTACCCTATCTTTGTAAATATATATAATTTAATAGAATATATAATTATATTTTAACTGCTAATTAAATATGAAGTTCATAGAAGTGAATAATTCCATCGAATAAATTACTTCATATTAAACATTCTTTACGATAGTCATCTTCAAAAATAACAAAAATCCTTGCAATTAAATTTGCTGAGTTATTTGTGAAAAATACTAAAGTAAGTACTTTAATCCTTTAAAACCATTGCTGGAAGTATTTAAAAATGGTAAATATACAAAAATGTAAGATTTAACTTAGTCAAACGTTATTATGGCATTTCATGATATTTATAATGTGCCAACCATAACGTTTTGCAGGACAGGTAGCTATTTTAAGGTCACATATAACACAAATATTATACATAGAAACAATTTTGCGTCGAAACTCCCTCTCATTATCATCCTTAAAGCGAATATGCAACGTCAAAACGAAGGTTGGCATCATAAGAAAGTAGAAAAGAATACGTTAAATGTATTTTAGCGAGGATGCGTGTTTCACGCATGAGAAAACGATGACGCACCATGATCGGTTCAGACGCTACGTCACTTATCCAAGTTTCTTGGAGCCGTTGGATAGCCGACACACGTCCGCCTCCTTGGTACAGGACCATGGAGCCACACTTTTGCGATTTCGTGATTGTAAATGTAGAAAAAGAGAAAAAGAAAGAGAAATAGAGTGAGAGTGGCCGACAGCAAATTGCTTCGTGCGCTGAAACAAAAGCAAAATACCGTTGCCAAGTCGATGCTTTATAACTTCATGCGTTTCTCCATGCAAAACAGCACGTTGCACGATGATTTTTATATGCATCGATACAGCATCTTAAGTTACCAATTGTCTCTCTCTTTCTCTCTCTTTCTCACAAGAATACGAAAAAGATTGAAAGAAAGAGAAAGAAAAAGAGAGATAGGCAGAGCAATCGTTTTCTTCTTTCTTACTCTTACGTATACACCTAACCAGTCACCAACTCTCTCTGTTCTCTCTCTCTATCTCTCTCTCTCTCTCTCTCCCTTCTTCTTTCTTTTTCTCTTCTTTTTTTTTCTTTTTTTTCTTCTTTTTCTTTCCTTCTCTCCATAAGGCAGCTCACCTTTTTAATCATTCCATCGACCGATACATGTCAAGTTCTCTTAGTCCTCTCAAAACTCAGTCAGTTTCTGACGTATGTAACGAAGCGCGCGCGCGTTTTTCCATACATGCAAACATACACATTCGGGAAAAGACTCCTTTATAAATTGAAAGAACATTTCTTTGTTTTATCGAATATGATCGCTGTTAAATGCTTGAAGAAAGAAGAAGAATAGAAAGTTAGTTATCTGTATATCTTAACAAACGTAAAGAGTGAGGAAAAAAGAGATGAGAAAAACATAATCTGGAGAGACTTCCTTTTCTGTATGTCGACTTTGCGCAGAAAGTAATCAATGACATTGCGACAGGACAACTTGTCATGCTCGGTGGAAAGATTTTAATAAGGCGAGCACTCAGTAGCACATGGCATAAATCTTATGCACAGGGCCGTGCCCGACAAGGGCAAAATGTAAGGAATATTTTTCGTCGAATAAGATTGGAAAAAAAAAAATAATATACTCGATTCAACTCTTTTACGGTGGACCATGTATTCTCGAGATCTATCTTTCTTGAGTAAGTACGCAGTGTGTGTGTGTAGAAAGGCTAAAAAGTAACTTCTCGAATTTTTCGCTATAAGAACTCGAACAAAATCAATAAAAATTATCTTCATTTATCTTAATCATTGTACTTTATTATTTATCATACAAATAAATTCTTGTTTACATTCATCAAATTGCTCTAGAAAAATAATAGATATGATCCCTATGATCTATCTGTTTCTCTGTAATTACAGACACGCTGATATTCAATTTTATAATTTGTAAAATTGTTTCAACATATTTTCTCTTCAATATAATTTGATTTTTAAATTGGCAAACATTTTTTAACAAAGCTAACAAATAAAGTTTTGAAATTTATCCCTGGTAAACTAAATCTTTTAAGTATTTTTATATTTTAAAATATATATAAAAAAATATAATATATATAAACTGTTAATAAAATAAACTATTCTATTGGATTGCCAAAGTCCGATTTAATTGTTGACGTAAGAAAATATGTGAAAAAGATAGAAAGTGTAACATTAGAAAACTTAGGAAAAAATGAAACCATCTCGTAAAATAATTCTGTTTCTTGCATTGCTTATGGAAGAATAATTATCTATAGCATATATTAAAGTAGAAAAGTAGCAAAATATTAAAGTAGAAAGTAGAAAAATGCATTATCATGATCATAATAAATTCTAGTTTTTCTCAGTAAATAGTTACGCCAATGGAACCAATTCGCAGAATGATTTTGGTGCGCGCATTCTCATGGAAGTCTCTCGACACTGCACGGCATGGCAAGACACAGCATGGCTTCCCGGGAACATTTTCGCGTTCGCATAATTTTGTTCTCCTGGCGTTGCACCGACAGTGGATCTCGCACGTCGTACGTCTCTCTGAGCTTATACAAAGTAACTACGTTACAGGCAAGACTCCTCTTTCTCGATCATCCATCTTCCTCGAGGCCGAATCAGCCATGGGCGTAGGATGGTTCTCTACTTCCCTTCTTGACTATATTATAGCAATGAAAACGATGGCAACGATACTAATTGGATCATGCGTTCGCTTGAAAGATTTATCATCAAAAATTTATCGCTTTTAATCTCAACACAGCATAAATATATGATTTAAATAATGTAATATAATATGCAACTCATACAGGGTGTTAAAAAAGAAACTATTTAATATTTATATGGTGCATTGTACACATAATACTAATTGTAAAATAAAAAGTCTTAATAAATATAGATCAAAAAGTACCGGTTCTGACATACCTGACAAGCGTGTATAGAAATAGAAGGATATGTAAAACACTTTCTATAGATCACAAAGCTAGTAGAAGGCAATTATAACACTAACATGTTGATATCTCATAAACTGTTTACTTTTCGACCTATTTTTATTAAGACTTCTTTACTTATAATTAAAATATTGTGTTGTAAGCACTTTATAAATATTGAATGTTCTTTTAAACACTTTGTATATGTGGACAGTTCAAGAAGCAGTAGGGCGCCCAGCAAAGGGTGCCCTACTGCATTTGGAGATTCCCTACGTGCGAGCATGAAAAGGATCTCTGATTAAAAACGTCAATCGCTCAAAAAAGTACTCTCAAAATTTGGCATATTAAAACCGGTTAATGATATAGAATTAGAATCATCTCAGATTCAAAATAATAAAAAGAAAATAAACCCAACACAACCATAACAAAGCTAAAAAGAAAAATTTAAATAGCAAACATATATATCTTTAACGATATATCTTTATTTAATATGTTTTTAGATAAATGCCACGAATCGAATGTCGGTACTAGCCTGAAATATTAATTAAAGAACGTCATAATAACTTTTATTCTTTTCAAATAAATCTTCTGTTAGATTTAGACACATATGTGCACGCACATGCGCTTAGAATATGATTTCTTAGAAGTGGGTAAGTATAACGAGAATAATATTCGAAATTAATAGAATTTATCTCATCCGATAATCATGTAAACAACTTTCGAAAATAAAACTGTCATAGATGATATCGAGCTAGTCTAACAATGGATTTCGAGGAGGATGGTACGTAGAACTTATACTTATTACATTTAAATAATAATATACATTTTCTATGATAATTTAACAATTATTTATTATATGTCTATTACTCTTATGCACCCTTCTTATATTTAAGATTGTTCTAACACATATACATTTGTCTAAACATTAAATTCTTTCTAACGTAATTCAAAATATAAAATAATTTCGATATATTTTTATTTTATATATAATTAGTCTTATCAAAAACTTCAGAAACATCAAACAATTATTTTGTAATAATTTTTAATCAAATTTAATCGATATATACGTACATATACTTATTAATTATCTAAATATAAAGAAATAAAAATAAAAATCAATCATTAGAAATAGAAAACAGCAGTTCAAAAGTAGGTCAGGTGTACAAAAGCATACCAATAATCCCATATGTATTGAATGTATTGAGAGAAAGATACGTCTAATTGTAAGTCAAACTCTCGGTGAATTCCAAGAAATTTGTTATATATGAAATACATATAGAAAAACATTCCTTAACTACCGGCTTAATTGAACGTTCAATGTTTTGTTTACGTTCGCCTCTCTCCGTCGCTCCACGGGCGGTGACGTCAACCGAACATTGTCATTTCGTCGTTAGATTTGTATTTGACCTTCGTGTATGTTCGGTACCTTTCGATTATATTCGTAACTACTTTTCATAATAATCGTTAGTCTTCTTCGAGCGTCGGAAGGTGTAACAATAATATTACGAATATGTCATTAATTTCGCGTCGTGTATACGCGTGTGCGTGTTTTCTTCTTATGCAAGTGATATGCATATGTGAACGAGTGTGTGTAGTGCTGAAAAGTGATTTATACATATATGGATACCTGCACTTATGGATATAAGGACAAAGTACATCTAAACGTAAGCTAACCATAATTTTTAACCTTTTTAACATTTGATTTCGGTTTTTTTTTACGTATTGTTTTTTAGTATTGCAAAAATATTTTATAATGAAGTGAAACAGAGGCCGCCATAGCGTTTTCTTTGTTCCGGTTTATCAAAATAAAAAAAATATTATTCTCCTAAGTAGTATAGAAGTCGAGATATCAAATGTTTGAATAAAATGTCACAAATCTAATAGAATATGCTAATAAAATTTGAAACGAAAAAATAGGATATTCTATAATTTGTAATATATTTATTTATTGTAATTAAACTTGTAAGAAATTTCAGATACATTAAATAATTATTTTTTAAAAGCTTTAATCGAATATAATCGATATATACGTACATATACTTATTAATTATCTAAATATAAAGAAATTAAAATAAAAGTCAATCCTTAGAAATAGAAAACATCTGGTCAAAAGTAGGTCACTGGTAAGAAAAGTAGGTCAACGATACAAAAGTAGGTCAGCTGTAGAAAACCATAGTAATAATCCCATACGTATTGAATGTATTGAGAGAAAGATAGGCAAAGATGTACCTCTCGGTGTATCTCTCGGTGAATTCTAGGAAATTCGTTATATTTGAAATACACATAGAAAAACATTCCTTAACTACCGGCTTAGTTGAGCGTTCAATGTTTTGTTTACGTTCGCCTCTCTCCGTCGCTTCTCGGCCGGTGTCGACAACCGAACGTTGTCATTTCGTCGTTAGATTTGTATTTGACCTTCGTGTATGTTCGGTACTTTTCGAATGTATTCGTAACTACTTTTCATAATAATCGATAGTCTTCTTCGAGCATCTGAAGGTGTAACAACGATATTAGACAAGTACGTAATTTATTTCGCGTCGCGTCGCGTATACGTGTATTCTTCCTATGCAGGTGATATGCATATGTAAGCGAGTGTGTGTAGTGCTGAAAAGTGATATATACATATATGGATACCTGCACTATGGATATGGATTATGCAGCATTGGATATAAGGACAAAGTACATCTAAACGTAAGTTGACCACAATTTTTAACCTTTTTAATATTTGATTGCGCATAGTAGGTTTAGTGTTAAACATATTATTTCAATAAAAAATCTAGTAGATTATCGTAACGTTGTAGAATTTTTTAACAGGACACTATATGTAAGTGTCCATAATTCACATGAATAATTTTCATTGAATCTGCATATATGCATTCATAGAACTTAAAGAGTTTAAAATATGATCTCGTGTCAGATTTATTTCATAATGATGCATAATCAATTACATCTCGACAAGTGACCACTCTTTTCTTTTATTTATTTTTTAAACACTCAAGTATTTTTTTTATTTATTTTGCGTCTCGACTTGCTGCCGAATCGAAGGAAATATCCTAAATAAACATACGCACACATTTCAGTTTATGATTTTTAGGTTGTGCTGTCCTTTTCTAATTTCTAGCCGACAATGAAACGTTTGATTGGGGAATGTTGTTTATCCGGTTCTTACCTTCAGGTAATAAACTTGTTATTGGTTACACGACCCATGTTTAAGACGAGGAAAATATCGAGCATTGCAACGAGAAAAGAAAAAAAAAAAAGAAAACATCTTGAGAAGTAACACATAAATCAACGATGTTGCTTGAAGATTAGACAAAACATAAAATGTTGAAATGTATTAACGTAATACTTAAAAGTTACATCGCCTGGTGTATAATAAAATTAGTAGTAGTGGGAAGGGGGTGGAATGTTCAAGTTTCGTTTCTTTCATATCAAATTTCACGTGACATTACTGTGTACGAAACTTAATTTTCACAAAAAATGTCAAAAATTTCTTTTATGCCAACAATTAATTCAGTTGTATTGTTTTCTGGTGAACAAGATTTCATTTATAAGATGAATATTCATGCAAGGAGATAGTTTTCCGAATTTTTAAAAAGAAATTGTTTCAAAAAGTCCGTTTTTTTTTTTCTAAAATATTTTCATCTCAAAAATAAAGTTAGTGAAAAAATACGAAAATTTTATATTCTCATTTCAATTTTTTTCTTTCAAATAAGACTTATTTATTCAAATGTTGTTTTCAATATTTTTATGCAAAAATAGAGAACAATCCAGACAAGTTTATATTTCTTTGCTATTCTTGCCTGTCCATTAAGATATTATATTTTTCTCTCTCGTTTCTAACCTTTTCATATTTGTCGATAAAGTTGAATAAATAAAAATAATCATCAGGTCGAGCAGAAACAAGAATTTCGAATTTTTTAATTGTATTTATTTCATTTATCTTAGTTGACAAGTAGAATGTCTTGTAAAGATTGATCATGTTTTTTCCTATTGAATTACACATTTTTTAGTATTTGATATGTTAATAAATTGAGAGATAAAGATCATGTTTTAGATAAAATGCGCTAACTATTAATAAGAAATAATATTCGTATCTCGAGTTATTTTATCATATACTTTTTGTTAAATAGTCTGTAGAATTACTTTTTTTCTTTATCATACTTTCTAAAAATACAATGAATGCAGGTAAATTGGGTGTCAATCAGCATATTATTCGTATGTAAAATACATTGAAAGTTATTTAACGTTAGCATGAAGAATAAATATTAAATTCCTAAAACGAATGCTACTTTGTATTTAATTTAATATTGTTATTACTGCAGCTCTTAACGAGAGTAAGTACAAAGAAAAATAGTTATAAAATTAATAACATGAAATTTAACGTAAAGCTTGCTGAGCATGACGAATTGCTCACGATATTATATCTATGAGATCTTAATAACTTATCTTGGATGTGAAAATTATAGGGTGAGGTATTATACGAAGTAATTTCATCCTGCTACTAGTAAAAATACGATCGGTGAATTAACACCGGTCCAGAGAAAGCTTTATTAAAAAACTAATACGTCATTATTCGCAATTGGATCGGTTGGATGTGGAACTAATAACATTTTTATAAGATATAAACAAATTTTTTATCTATATTATTTTATTTATGCAAATATTTACAAATAGTTTTATTACAAAAAAAATAGCATTTGTCTTCCGTTAGATTAAACGGCAAGCACTATAGGATGAATAGGATATATTCATGGTATATATGTTATTTATAGGTTATTTATCGAATTATATATTTGAAAAATTTGATAAGTCTATTGAGTACTTTTGCTACAGTTTTCTGGCTATTTCTTTGAAACAGTTTGTTTTAGATGGATTCGCATGGGTTTCAACTCTGATCTCGTGTGATTTGTAAAGTCGTATTATTAGAATTTATTATAATAAATGAATAGATTTTTTTCTGATAACAAAAATTCACATGTGAAATAGAATATATAACGTTGATCGTATATTTTTATGTCTCCATAAATTTATAGTTTGCATTCTGTGTTAGTTGGTATATGCATTTATTCTCTCATTAAAATATTGTAATGCTGATTCCCAACAAATATAATTTTAATAATAACGATTAAGAAATTATTTAATTGCATTAAACTTGTCATTTTACGATTCGAAAACTAGAGTTATATATCTCACGACACAACGTGATCGACGATTAAAAAAAGAAAAGATGCATGCAAGCGACATCAAACTTGATAGTCGATAGCCTTGCCGCCAGCTGAATGATCATCGAAAATATACAAAGAAGGATGATCCGTATCTTTCGATCGCGAATTTCGGAGCTCGACACACCCGTAGGACGATCGATGAGCTCGTGCAAAAGCTGACGCGCTGTACTAGTTATTGAACATGTTTCTTTCTATTTTTTCTTTCTTGCTCTCCTTCTTCTTACATTCGAAGCTGTTAAGGATAAGCTGCATCGTGTTTTTTAAAATTACAACTTTTGTATATCTTACTTTTTGTCCAATCAATAATATTAAAAGTAATATATCAATAAAATCATACGGGTACTCAACATAATTTTAATAATATTCAAGATATATATATATATATAATTATTCATTTTAACATAAGATAAATTCGTTTTATTTTAATATTTTCATCAAAGATAATTCGAATACACCAACTAGAAAAATGCAAATATTTGTACGATTATTATTATAAATCTAAAAACTTCGACTGCAACGATAGTGTGTGGGGATGTAGTGTGTGAGTGCATGTACATGTGTGTAATATATATTAGGACCTTGAATAAGTTCTCGCCGTTTTTTTTTCATAAAATAAAAGCTTTCTTTAAAATATAAGGTTCAAAATATAAGGAAAGATAAGGTTCAATATAAGGTTCTAATTCTTCGTCTTTAAACTTTGTTGGTGCGCCAAAAACCTTCCTTATCCTCAAGTTGAAAATCATTATTTTTGAAGCGTCGAAAGCAGTCTTTGCATATTGTATCCGAGAGAGCATTGTCGTCGTAAGTCTCAACAAGAATTCTATGTGCTTCAGCTGCAGATTTCTTTTGAATAAAGTAGTGGAATAAAATTTTCCGCAAGAACACTTTATTTGACACCAAAATAGACATTTTCAGAAGCAATTAGCAAACACGTGGTTGTCACTATATTGAAATACCATAGACTGAAATTGAAGTACTTTCTTGCCGATACATTACCATTCGAAATTCCATGCACGGAGTACTGCTAAAGACATTTTTTAAGAAACGGCTATAACTTATTCAAGGTCCTAAGATATATATTAAAATTACGATCTGGCTCAACATTTTTGATTCCCAAAAGTTTGTTTCAATTTTTGAAAATATCCATCGTTTTAATATATTTTGAGTATTGTAATAATCCAAAAGTATATATTCGTCACGCGTTATGCCAGCATTAAAGGGGCAGACATACCGGCGGTTATTTTGAGCCTTGTTTTACCGCCTTACCTTCTCGCAGTTCAAGTTGTTTTTTTAATCAACACATACCAACAAGTATCAATGTATATATTTATGTATGCTTTCGTGCATATACATACATGTGCAGATATATGTACATGTGATCACGGTAGATATTACTTGACTAGTCCCCACAAAATGCGACATGAAAATATTAACAGGATAAACTGAATTATAATCTACAATAACACGTATATTTTCCTTCTGACAGAAGTGTTTTCGTTTTTTGTTAAATATTACTATTTACTTATAAATATTTTTAAACTTACAGAAATGAATAGAAAAACAATTCGATTACATTCGCCAATTATTGATACACTTACAGAGGATACAAAAATGATTCAATAGAATATTTTGCACGATAAGAGTTAATTAAAATTGCGAATATAGAAATGAGGTTTTTCTCGTGTCATAAGAATGAAGATAATAAGAAAAGAGAATGAGAGAGAGAGAGAGAATAAAAAACTTCTTAATTAAGGATATCGAACATCGCCAATTTGATTGGGATAGTAGCAAGGTGCTTGCTTATTTATCGTTCTTTCGTTTTATTTCTTATTTTTCGTCTCACGGCTAAAAGATAAAAAGCAAATCAAGGATCGATCAAAAAGAGATTTCGAGATCGGTTATATGCAAAACGAATGACAGATAGCACGTTTGTAGGGTCTGAAAAAACCGGTTATATATAATAATAGATTACCTTCTTTATGTGGCTGATTATAGGACTATCAAATTTTAATATAGTTTTCTGGTTTCAATAAATTTCAAAGTGAATTTTCAACAAAATCTATTCGTATTCATTTACATAATGCATTTAAAGAAGATTAAATTAAATTAAATTCATTTGCAATAAAAATTGGGTAAGCAACTCGGATTGATAAAATATTTATCATTTTGTTTCGTCATCGAAGTTTTTTATACGTATCGTGGATAAAACATAACTATATTTTTCATGTTTTTAATTTAAGTTTAGGTTAAAGTTTTTTTAATTAACGATGTATTACAATATTATACAATCATTTCGTGTTAGACGTTGAAATAATCGTTAGAAAAATTTTGTTTTCCTTTTTCAGTTTTATTTATTAACTTTGAAAATTATAAATATTATATATAAAGTATATTATGATTTTAACATAGAATTATAATTTATCTACAATTAAGACTTTGATTTTAATTAGCGTAATCGGAACATAAATGGCACAAATAAATCAAGGTTCGAATATTTCACATTTTTTAAACAAACATAAAACTAATTGAGACATTGGATAAGCGAGAATTTATTAATCGAGACCATATTGTATTTAAATTCGTTATTTGTAATATGCACCTACAGTTTAAAGTTCAAATAGAATTTAATTAGGTAACTATAAACTCCTTCAGTTAAAAATAGGTTAATTAAAGTATAAAAAGATTTGTAAGTAGTACCTTTTTGAGTTGCATAATTTTTTAATTATAATGAAGACTTTCTTGATAAGTTTCAAGTACTATTAATCAATGCATTGTTGACTGATTGACCAGTTGTTAGTAATCATCCAACAGTAACACGAGGTAGCATATTATCCATTGTAGATTTTTACCGATACTTCAGTAATCTCTTAACAAAACATTTACCAATATTAGGAACATTATCTTAAAATAAAATTAACAAAATTTCAATAAACCATCAATTGTAATTTACATTCGATAGGATCAAGGGGTAAAGTAAACTTTATCGAAAGTTACCTTAAATATATAAATCTATCGAGTGTTAAATAGTAAAAACATAGCTGCATCTATTGGTAATAAAGGAATTTATTTTATCGACTGTACATACTTTGGACAGTAGTTTTAAAAGCATTACTCTAGGATCGCCAGCGTAAAAGCAACACTTTGGCGTCTTGGATACTTGAATGTTCTTCGGAGGGTGATTTCTACCCTTGTTTTCCTTCCGAGACGAGATCCCGAAGAGGGTAAAAGAAGAACCCGAGAGGCCACGTTGAAGATATGGGGCAGTCGTGCGTGAAAACGAGTTCATTGGTTATGTATTTCACGGGGCATCGGGGCGTTAAAGTGTTGAAATTTCATTAAGGGTCTAATGAAGCGCGCCGTGTAAGGTCTCTCTCACGTGGAATGTTTGTTCGAAGGGTGGATGGCCCTTAGAGACGCGTAAGCGAATTTACATGCTTCAGGGCGGTTCTTCTATACTTCGTCGCACAGAAGAACGGAACAGTACTCGAGCTTTTCAGCTAAAATGCCTTTTCCTATGTCCATGAGACTCCATTCAGTCCTTTCACCGAGTCTTCGTCATTAGCGTTTCCTCTAAATAACGATCTAAGATGCGAAACCTCCCTATTTGACGTATAAACGCCCTGACTTAGACTACTAAACTAAGCGACTGCTCTTTTCAATCTGACAATTTTATACCAACTTAAAATGTATGCATATATCTACGTATATGTAAAACATATATATGTACATACATTCTTTTCTAAATATGCTAACAATAAGAGCTTCCGGGCACCATCTACATTAAGTTTAGCATCTAGTTTTATATGTTCATCTTTAACGAAGTTTGTAAAGAAGGATAATAATATTTGATGGTTCGAAAATGATTTCCTTAATATACGATTAATATTTTCAATATCGTTAGATCAAACAAACGAAAACTTTATCAATTTTGTAAATTATTACTTTTTACAATGATGTATATATAATAAAATCTTACCTTTGTGCTCGATGAGAGATTTGAAATATATGATATCTTTACATGGGCGGATCTGGATGAAAGGTAGATCAATAAGTATAAACGCAGGATTTATGTATTTTTTTTTTATTAAGTTTATTTTATATATCGACAACAACACGTCATACATTAGAAAACAGAAGGTTTCTTGAAGCAAACTCGAATGAAAAGTTTTGTGGAACAATCCGAGAGACACTATGTGAGTGTGCCGCGCCATCATCTATGGAGTCGTATATATATAATATTGCGTGTCCCTGTGTGTCAGTAGTATTGTTTTATTCACGTGGATGTATCCTGCGTGTTATATCCTTCGTGTAAGTCCGCGCGTGTGGTGTGAATGTAAATGTGTATGGGATTCGTGTCTCCGTGTACTACGATACTCTTGTGTCTCCTCTCTCGTCTCTTTCTTACTCTCTCTCTCTCTCACTCTCACTCTCTCGTTTTCTCTCTCTCTTTCTTTCTATCATCACTCTCTCACTCTCTCTCCAACTCGCACACACTGTTTCTCCCTATCGTTTACTCTCTCATTCTCACCTTCGCTAGTATCTCACCTTTCATCCTATCTCTCCCTCCCTTTCTTGCCCTTTCTCGCGTGCTTATCGTACTCCCTTCTACCGATATATCGACGCTTCGTTGGTGTCTCGACGAGGTGGCCTTTCCTTGAGAAATATCCGTGTGATTGAATAAACTCGAATTATTATAAACAAAACAGAAAAATAAGAATTGGTCATACTCACACATACATGAACACGCACTCATATTCGCAATCATTATAAGAAATTGTTTCGTTAAGTGCTATATATTATTTGTCGAAATTTTACGTAATATGATTAATATAGTTAATTTTGATAAAAATCGTTCTAATTTTATCTTCAGAATAAAATAGAAAACATTTTTTTATTTTAGGAGGCCACTCCATCGATTCATCCTAGACATTCTGCAAAATTTCGCACGATATCTGTCTGCCATTTTTGTGCCTCTATCTATCTATCTATTTATTTATTTATTTATTTATTTATATATATAATATATCATTTTTATATTTATATATATATATATATATATATATTGTTTCTTTGCTTCAAAAAGCGGCAGTGCATCGGCGCCGATTTCATCCTAGGTCATCAAGAAGGGAGAGCCTTCGTGTTGTCTCTTTCTCTCTCTTTCTCGCTTTCTCAACCTCTCTCGATTTCTCATACTCTGTCGCATACCCGACACGCAAGCATACATTTTGTCTACTATTTCTCACTCTCTTTCTCTCTCTCTCTCTCTCTCTCTCTCACACATATTCTCTTTCTCTCTCTCTCTTTCTCTCTTTGACGAGACAGTTGAAACTTCATACTTATTCCGTCTTTGTTCTATTTTTTGTGTTCTGTTTTTTTTTCTCCCCTTTATCTTTTTCTTTTTTTTTTTATTTAAAATTTATTCGTTCTCGCGGTTGTGACACGTTATTAGGAACTGAGTTAGATCAACGGCTCGCACGACTCATGGAGGAAACGAATTTTGATTCCTTGGCCGAAAAGCTTGCCTAGCCCATCTACGAGGGGCACTAATAATAATTCTTCTGGGCCGAAAGATCAATGGAGAAAGCTAGCCACGCGCCCAAACGTCAGCGAGGCAACCCACTGCTCCTCCTCTTGCAATAATTTATGTACAATTTTACAACCTACGACGCCGCCGACGATATAATTTTATTATTATTTTTTTTTCTTCTTATACTTCACCTTTAAGTACACGAATAGGACCTAGACATCGTTAATTTTTTTTATTTCATCATCTTTACACTATACTAACGAAATCTAAACGTTCAATTTTCATTTTCACCACACTAGGAATAATAAATTTTGCCGTATCGTTAGTATACCTTTATAGAAATATGCTTACAAAAATAGAATTTAGCGAGGCGCCGAGAGTGCGTCGCTGCCGGGTGCGGGCAAGCTTACCATGAGTTTTTCATATCCATCTTTTCTCGGATATGGAATTAGCGTATGCCGAAAAGCGGCTAGTTAGCCGTTGCCCTCTTGAATTTTTTTTAATCGCCTTATTCCTCGGCCGATCCATGCCGAACGTCGCCGAGGATCGTGTTTTCGCGAGACTGAAAATTTTTAATATACTTTGTGCGCGTTTCTCCTATTCTTGTTTCTCTAAGTCGCGCGGGCCGTCGAGCATATTGTTCCTATGCGAGTAATTCAGCGGGTAAATTTTTTCCCCTTGCTAGTTTTCTCATTCTTTCGTTCTCTAGTTTTCTCTCTCACTCTCTATCTCTTATTCACTCTCCTTCTCTCTTTTTCTCTCTCAATCGTTCGTTTCTACTAACATACATACTCGTAAGTATCACACGTATACATACACTTTCTCTCACTCTCTCTCGCTCTCTTACTCTCACTCATTATTTCAATTTTTCCCTTTTTCTCTTTCACTATCGTACTCGTCAATCATTTTTCCCATTTTTAAGCGCTCGAGTCGATCGTTTCTTCGTTTTCTTTTCTTTTTGTATAGTTTGCCAAGAACGTATATATGTGTCTCGAAATTGTGAACAACTCATACCTTTTTTCTCGCTGTCATATACAATACACGTATAATAATAATTATTATTATTATTTTTTTTTTATAAGTGATCGCCGCTATAATCACGAACATCGTTACGAACAGAATCATATGTAAATATTAGATAGAACAAAGGGTGATACCAAAGAGCGAAAAATCTTTTTAAAACGCGTGGCGGCATTAACGAAATGTGGCGAGTGATTGACAATCGTTTCTTTCTTCTCTTTTTTTTTCTCTTTTAAATCGCAATACAATAATCGTTAATCGTACTGATAATCGTTATAAAGGTGTAATTTGTCATTATCCTCTTTTTCTTATTATTTTTTTTTTGTTTTCGTATGCACAATAACCTTTTTTTTGTCCTCTCTCTTATTTTTCATTCATGTGCACTCTCACGCGCGCTCCTAAACTTCAAATTAACATCATCATTTAGACTCGTCATTACAATATTACATTATTAGATTACATTATATCATAATACGCTAGCGTTTATTCAATAAATTTTACATACTTTGATACGCAGTATGATGGTTTTCAAAAACGGTCATCGGCCAACCAAATTTTGTTCACACATCAATACACCTACGCTCAGTAGTCGAAGTAATTTGTACTTGTAGCCATATATTATAAATATTTTTAGTAGTTTCGGCCCCTCTCTCACGCTCTCTTTCTTTCTCAATCACTCTCTCTTTCTCATTCGCTCGCTCACTTGCTCACTCTTTCTCGCAATTATCATTTCACAATGCTTTTATGTCATTCCACTCATTTTCATACACCATTATATCGAGGCCCTACACATTTTTTTTTTCTTTTTTTGATACGAATATTTAAATATTATTTTACCACCGCTTTTCCTCCATTATTTCCTCTTCTCTTTCTCCTCTTCTTTCTCTCTCACACTCACATACAAACGTTCACATATACTCAATTTCTCTCTTTGTCTCACTTTCATGTTCACCTATGCACTTTATTTTCTTTCTTTTCACCTATCGATCAATTTTTATTATTTTCTCTGAATTTATCATTCGTCGTGCACTCTCTTTCTTTTTGCATCCGTTAGTGTCAATCAAAATCTTAATTTTTAACAATAGACGACAATAAAGTACTTTCGTCTAATAATGCACGCCCTTACCGTCAGCTTTCTCCAAATCGTCACGTATTATTTTGTTGCGCTTATATACCTTAAGTTTATCAAGAGATATCGTTGCCAAAAATATATAAAAAGCCCCAGAAACGTGATTTTGAAATCGAAACAAATGTGCTCAAATTGAGAGTGAGCACCGGCGTCAGATCTCATTAGATCGCGAAATGACTATCTCGTTTCCATTTTTTTCTCGTTTCTTTTCTTTCCCTCCCTTTTTCTCTTTCTTTTTCTCTTACTCTTTTCTCCTTATACTTTTTTGTCTTTTTTCTAGTATCTCCATTTTTGTTTGAAAAAAGTCGCGAAATATTATTCCTTCTATTCATCATGTAACGAACTAGAAAGAAACAGGAAAAACGTTGTCGAGCAAACGAAGAGAAACGTTTACAATGACCTTGTCATCAAAGCGGAACTTTGACGATCGATCGATACAATGTTGACAATTTGAGATCTTTACGTTCCTCTCCGCTCGAATCTTTGCAACAATACTTTGAGGATCTTATCGAGATCGTGGCATAGTCACCGGGCGACCAAATCACCTCGAAAAATTTACAATAAATGTTTCTTCAGCTTATCGTTTCATTCACTCTAGTTCTCTGTCTTTCTCTCCCTTTATCTTATTCTCTCTCATTCGATCATTCATTCACGTTTGTCATGGGCTTCCTTTTTTTCTTTCTCATACATTTCTTTTACTTTCAACTAATGAAACAATCATCTCTTCTTATTTTTTTTATTTTTTCATCCTTTCTCTTTCTCTTTTTCTCTATCTTTATTTTTTTTTTTACAATAATGTCTAAAAACCACGAGAGGATAGGTAAAATTTTTATCATTTTTTTACTCTTTTATACACCTAAAGTTACTTGCACCCGTTTCGGACGGGGCCGCCGGTGACCAAGCCGCTATCACGATGGTGGCTCGTAACGATCCTTCTTTTCGTTTTCCCATATTCTTTCTCTCTCATATATCTGTTTTTCTTTTTCTCTTTTCCTATCTTTATCTCTCATCGTTCCCTGCTCTCTATTATTCTATTATCTTTCATTCGTACGCGCATACTCATTATCATCATCCCACACTCTGTTTCATTCGTTCCGCTGTTTCTCTCTCTCTTTCTCTCTCTCTCTCTCTCTCTCTCTCTCTCTCTCTCTCTCTCCCTTTCATTTTCTCATGCACTCGTGTCTTCTTATTCGCTCACACACATTCCTTTTGCTCGTGTATACTCATTTCACATTTCGCTCGAATCTCTCGCTCTCTTTCTCCCTACTGTTTCGAATTAATATTATTATCAAGATACCTCGCTTCAAAATTCTGTCACCTCTTTAAATTCCATTTCTTTCTCTTTTTGTCTATTTCGTTTTTGCTGCATCGAACGTTTCTTTTTTGGTTTAGTCGAAATGCAACCGCGACCTTTATAAAAATGTATACTTAATACTTTTAATTGCCTTGAAGTTAATTTTTCTTCCACAATGGTTTATTTTTTCTTTTTATTATCTTGTCATAATCTTCGGCTTTTCTTTAAAGATACAATAACATACTATACGTATATGGCTCTACAGATGTTCGCTTGCACTGCAACTCAAACGTGTGTCATGAATAGCCTCTCGGTCCGTCAATCGTTGCTTTAACGCAATATATCAGTCATCTGCGATATTGCCTCTATTGATCCATATCTCATGTTTAATCCTAACCAGAATCTCGTTATCGAAATGATTACTTATCTATTCCAAATAGCCAATATCGAGGAATGATCGTATCGCGTTAAGCTCCAATTGACGAAGCCGTGAGCACGGATTTAGTGTTTTATTTTGTTTTCTTATTATCATTATTATTAATTTTTATTTTTTATTTTGAAAATTAGGACCTTCCCGTTCGACTCGAGTTGCAGGGGAACTCGAATGCATCGGGAATTCTTGTTTAGAAACTCCTACCCGCGTTATGCTTCTGTCGGGGTACCCGCAGGCAACACACCCTGGGTTCTTTTCTTGCGCCGCCATCTTTCCTTCCTTCATTTTTACTTTTCTTTCTTTTTTGTTCTTTCTCTTTCTCTCTACAGCTCGACCGTCTTGACAAACAATACCGTCTCGACGACGACGACGACTTATCCTCTAACTTTATCCCTCTATCTCACTATTCTCGCCCTATTTATTATTTCTTTTCTTCTTATTTTCCCCCTTTTTTTTTCTTCTTCTTTTTTGAGGTTTTTCGTTGGGAGTTTTCGATAAGGTTCGGCGGAGATAACGGCCTAATGTAAAAATCAGGATGTTAATTTAGCACGGTGTGTAAAAAACGTTCACGGGATGCGTCGCGAATTCAAATGCCAATTATTAGCGTCCGTTCAGCTATATCTCTCTTTTTAATTTCTATCTATCTGTCTCTTTCTCTTTCACACCCCTTCGGTCTATTCGTCGACGGTTAATATCGAGTTTAGTACCCGTCATCCGTTCGGATCAATTCGAAAGTCGAATCGATTCGTCACATTGCTTTCGTCACCTCTCCATATCCCACCCTCCCGCGCTTTAATCATTTCTTTCTTTTTTTTTTTTTTTGATTTTTCCTTCATCGACAGGTCGCACGAATCGACCTCTCGAATCGTCCAAACGATTTTCGGGGTACCTTGGTGTTGCTAGCGGGCAGCCCTAAGTCTCATTGACCGTTGGCGTGTACGTGTGTGTTTGTTTGTTTTTCTTTTTTTTTTGTTTTATTCTAACCCCCTTGTGTCTCGTTTTGATGGTACCAGGAGGGTCGCATTACTGTATACAAATATCATTAGGTTTTACATTATAATATAGGATCCTCTTTTTTTTTTCAATACCTCTCTATCGCTCGCTCGCTCTTTCTCTCTCTTTCTCTCTCTCTCTTTCTCTCTCGCAATCTCTTCGTTTAAAGTTATGTGGCATTTATATACGCATTGTTTCGTGGGAAATGAGAACCAGTCTTATGGCGCCTGTCTGTTAAAGCTCAGGCATATTCTGTAACGTAAAAATATATACATTCATCTGTGTGGTATGTATAGTGCTGCTCTGTAAACTCAAGATTTTACATCAAGTTAAATGCAATCTCCATTTAGAGTCCTCTGTACAAAAACGTTTAGCTACGCTGAGGCAGATATTATTCTCACGCCCCGATCTCGTTGAGTCCGTGCCGGCGACTAAGGCGCCCCACTAACCGATCCGCTCGAGGATCATACACCTACGAGGAGGAGCTTGTTTAGCGGAGGAGGAGGAGCAGGAGGACAGGATATATATAATCGCGTCCTCCTCTGCGGAATCCCTGCGGATCGTCCTCGTTGTGCTTCCTCGAGCGATCTCGATGGTAAAGTAAAGGGGGCGTGTGCCGACTACTGGCCTCGCGGGGCTATTTAAGAACGAAGCGGACCCGCGGGTAGGTCGGTGGTTATCATTACATGTATGTTTTATTTTATTTTATTTTATGTTTTATTTTTTTTTGTTTCTGTATTATTATTTCTTCACAAACTGCACGGCAACTAGTGTTCTGTTATTCATGGTTTACCTTTTTTTATGTTTTTTGTTTTACTTTTCCTGTTTTACATCTGTCTATTACAGCTGGTACCTGTTTCGTGTGCGTGCGCGTATGTTGCTGTGCGTGTATGTGTACATGTATGTATGTGTGTATCTATTTCCTTCTCTCTCTCTCTCTCTCTCTCTCTCTCTCTCTCTTTCCTTACTTGCAAGTATACTTTCCCTCTATGTCTGCTGCGCGCGTGTGTAAACTATGTAATATGTGTGTATGTACTATGTAGGTATGTATGTATGTGTGTCGATCAAAATGGTCATGTGAGGATGGCGTAATCCGTGTGATGTCCTATCTGTGTGTGACCAAACGTCTCCCTTACCTTATCGTCGTCGTATTATCTTTAAATATCATTAGTATACTATATATAATATTATATCGAAAATAACGGATAATACAACACGTAGGGAATCGAGGGTTGCGGATAGATAAAGAGAGGGTTGGGACGGGACGATGGTAATGGCGGTGGCGGTAGTGGTTCGTGACGGTGGTTGCTGCGATAGTGGTGGTGACTAGTCTTTCGTGAATGGAATTCGGGGGTTAAATTGGATGTTTTGGGACGTAGCTGCTAATAATAGCCGGTTCGTGAAGGGTAGGAAAAGGTAGGTTCGTGGGCTAATCTCACGCGTTCGTACTCGCGATCGGTTGTCATTAAAGGATCTCCTTCTCCTTTTTTTTTTTAAGGGAAAAGATTCTCCCATGGGCACTGATCGCGAGTGCCGAGACGGCGATCGTGAGCGGCGGAGTTAAAAGTTACATGGTCTCCCCACACATGTGCATACAATCGTTATACGTTACGAAGTCTTCTTTTTCTAGAATTCTTTTCTTTTTAAATGCTTATTCTCTTTCTTTTTTTTTTTTTGAATGCTCTCATTTGGTTGCTTCGTCCTTCGTAAAACTGTTTACGGATAAAACACTAACTGTTTAATATTTTAATTCAGCGGGATTTAACTTTTATTTTCTTTTTTTTTATATTATTCTCACTGCGTTTTTTAAATACCAAGGGAGTTAATCATTCCGTGGATTTGATCAGTGATCGGGAGTTTTCTTTTTTTGATCGGATGTTGGTAGTGGTGGTGGTGGTGGTGGTGGTAGATGGGATTATTCGGAAGGGATAGAAGGACGATTTTCGCGGCACTCGCGATTTGCTTAATCCACCGGGTTAGGTATCTGGTAAGGAAGGAAGGAAGGAATGTAGAGCTTAGAAGGAGCTGAGGAGAAGAAGGACTAAATGGTTTAGGCTTAAAATCGGGCATTGGGTTATTTTTAATCGCTTGCTTATTAGAACTGGACTGGCTGATACAACTGGTAGAATACAAGTTATTTTTTTTTTTTTTTTTCATTTGTTTTACATACGGCTATTACTTCGATATACGGTAGGTAGTTAGTATGTAGTTGTCGACACACAATTCAATGATTACTGGGCGTTTACTGTTTATACTGCTTTACTGCTTGTTAATTGTTAATAATTAAGTAAGTTTAATTGTAGTTAGTTAGCTCTTACGTAGCTCTTGTCATTCATAGTTAATGCGGTTAATTCTACGCTTGTAGTTTTGGGGGCATAGTTTTAGGGAATGTTTTCGGAGGAAAGGGCTGTTAGTTTGAAGGGTTACGGGTGTTATGGGGATTTATCGGTGTTACGTGTGCTGTGTGTGAGGCACCGTCGAGCTAGAATCGATCGCAGCAAAACCAGTGGATCTCTTGGAGGTTCACCGAGCTCGCCGCGCGACCGTAGCAAGATCGGGCATTTTCGATGGGAAGTGGGAGAGACCATAGTACACATATATATTATTGTAAGTATACTTATCGCATAGTAATTGCATTTAATCAATATACGTGTGTGTTATCGGTGCATAGCAGCGTTCCGAACTCCTTGCGATAACCAAAACTTCTTTCATGGTGGGGGTGGTGGGTTTAGAGAATGAGTGTACGTGCGTGTGCGTGCATGCGTGCGTCGTGTAGTGTGTTCGATGTTTTATTTTAAGCACTTTTATTCATTTTATCGTTTTCTCTTTCTTCTCTCTCTTTCTCTCTCTCCTTTTCTCGATAGACTCTTTGCTTAGCGGAAAAGCCGACACTTCGAGGAAAATGTCGCGTTTACTCGGTTGGCCCCGAGCGAGGTACGAGCTTGAATATTTCATATGTCAAGTTGCTGATATTCCGTGGAAGTCAACGAGTTGGTATAGGTCGTGCTGCTAGTCTCCGAGGGTAGCCCATTAAAAGCTCCTGTGACGCGAGAATAGAAACGCTCGAGGGATTACCTGTTACCTCGCCTCGTATCCTAAGATAGGAGTAGAGACAACGAGATAGTGTTTGTTCTTCTGTTTCTTCGATTTTCTTACGAATTATATATCCGAATGTATCTTTCTATTGTTATTTTCTATGAGTACACCTAAGATCTTTACGAAATGTAAGCCATACCAAAAAGCAGAGTCAATCGAATTTAGAGAGTTATCTTTGTGTATGTGTATTTCTGTGCGTGTGCCTGTTTTGTATGTGTGTGCATTTGCGTTTCACCAGTTTAGGATGAAAAAAATGGGCAGCGGGCGAGCACCAGTCAGGCTTTGGGTGGGCATTCGGTCTATGTCGGGCCCCTTTGTATAATTTTAGTATTTTTTTTCGTATAAAATCAACACTGAAGGCACATTCTATCGGACGAGTCGGCCCAGTGTGTGCTGTGAATGAGAGTGGGCGCGGTACCCGAATCCACGCAGCTTGCGTGGCCGCGGCTAACCTGGCGACGTTCTTTTTTGCGGACCCACGAGGGACTTATGCACCCCCGACGCTAACGGGCTTCCACAACTAATAAAGATATTTAGATATCCTTTGAGGTCCCTGGCTTTTTAATAGCCTGGATGGGCTAGGTACGAAGGAAAGGATCGAGATTTCGGGAACAGGAAATATCAAGGTCGAAGGATTTAGGATATAAATGGACGTAGGGTGGATGAGGATAATCCTTTTTCTTCCTTTTCTTAAGCGAAGCTATCTAATGGCAGCCGCGGCCGGGTCCCGCGCGAGAAACTGTTGATTCGTGTGGCGGTTATTTTGATCCGGTTGCCTTCCTCTATTGCATCGGGTTTTGGGGGTCTGTCATTTTTTCGCTTTTAGTCGAAATGGCTATTTCAAAATTGAGAGCCGGCCCGACGCTCGCCTGACTTTGCCCAGGTCAAACTGAACAATCATTTGCTGGGATCAGGTTCAAGGTTTAAGATAGCTTTTGAATTTAATATACGTACTAGACGGTCAGGATCCAATCCATTCAATCGGACATGGTCTATCTGGAATTTGGTTAAATGAAAACCTATTGATTCCGAACATTTGATTAGTAAGATTATTGATCTCTGTTAATTGTGGCAAAATCGAGAGATAGTCGGATGTTCAACGAAATCGCGTTATGACTTTGACTAACGATGATGATAATAATAAAGGCCAAGATCGCATGTTGTACGGACCAAAAGCGAACCAGTCTTTTTTTTATTTTTGTACTATTTGTAATTCGCCGGAGTATCAACGACGATCACGATACTGTACGATTATTTTTATAATGTCATCGTCAAGACGCGGCCAGAACACGAGCTTTCGTTGACGTTGCGTTCATTACATAAATTATTAATCCGGTTTACATGATGGGAAGGCTGTACGAGTGCACTGCGTGGCCTCTCGTTGTCTGCATCATTTACACGTGAAATAGTAATAGTTTGAGGTTGTCGCGATTCTTTATCATGGATTATAGAGATTGGCCATTCTGGTACGTATATTAAATCCAGGACAAAAACGCGAAGAATCTGCGTGTATCGATGCGTGTGTGTGCATGTGTAAACTGCGTGTTGCAAAGTGTCATGTTTTATATTTCTTCTTGAGTTTTGAAGAATTTCGTCGGAGAGGAAACATTGCTTATAGTTGTGAAAGGAAGTGAAGCTCGTACGATCGTCACATTGAATCATCGGTCTCTCTTTCAATAGTTTAACATTAATTAACAAACATCAAATTGAATTTTATAATAGTTCGATCTGCAATATTGTTTTATTTAAATTGTCCGATTATTGTTTTTGTTCAATAAAACAAAAATTGGCATACCGTCTCCGATGAGTAAAGCACGTTCGTACGAGCGTTCTACTAAATATGCGTGGCTCTTAAAGGTCGTCCCTAATTAACTCATTAATACTGCTTTCCCCTACTGTCCGTGTTACCCTCTGATAACGGCAAAGTCTGTACAATAGTCCATCCGGAGATAAACCGTTTTTTAACGCGGACATAACTGAACGGTAATCAGATTCGTGACAGTGCCGCTTCCACCTCGCTAAATCAAATAGAAAAAGAAAACCTAAGCTAAAACAAAACAGTAAACAATCATTTCATTTTGTTCAACTTACGATGGACCAGCCTCGTTTCTTTCTTTTTCTCTTCTCGTTTCCATAACTTGGATAAACGAGTTAACAGCGGTAAAGTCAAAGTATGTAACTGATAGATTAAACAAAAACAATTTGACTTTTTTTCGCACAGATCTTGACGAATTACAGTGCTCCGGCCACTCGAACAGAGGAAGGAGTGGCACTGAACGCGATTCCGTTAAAAAGATTGACTAGCGATAAAACTTATCGTTAATACGGAAAAATACAGAGTGCCGTTCGATTCTCTCACCTTGAGATCACGAACGTTCTGTGAAAACGTATAAAGATACAACACGCGAAATCGAGGATATCAAACTATAGAGTCCTCGATCTGTGCGATGAAGTTCTTGATATATAAAACTTAAACTCAACAATTAGAGAGGCGTACCTATAGGCGGAGACGTCGATCGAGAAGAATAAAATTAGATCCCGTGTCAAACGGGACATTTGTTTCTCTAATAATCGGATATACTATTATAATAAACAATAGATCTGTTGGATCGATCTTTTTCTCTTTCTTTCTCTGTCTTTTCTGTTTCTTCTTCTTGATTAATTCTTATCGATAGACGTCACGCGACACGAATGCCTAAAAAACAGAGGCAGAGGGTTTGGAGGAATTTCTTCACACAGAACTTTCTTTATCTAGGCCTCGCGCTTCTCTTTTTTCCATACCTTTTAATTATTTTAATCTTTTAATATCGATCATGCTTTTTAGCTTCCTCTAGGTATTATTGTTCATTCACGCGCGAAGGTTGTTACGGTTTCAATCGTTTTCTGTCCTTTGAATTTTTTTCGGAATCTCTAATTGATAATCCTTTCGAAGATCATTCATTGATCTTAGCATGAAATTATAGGGCCGTAATCATGTTTATTTGAATAGTTTCAATTTTAAAATGTTACGTGATTATCGTCAAGCTAATATTTTTTGAAGTTAATTACCGATGGTTTGATGTATGTTCGGCAAGTATTCGTACGAGCTTATCTCGGGTAGATATGAGTAACGAAGGAAAGCTACGTTGAGCTTTCTGACAGGCATAAGTAGTCACGTGAACGTAAAACCGGTTGGTTGAGAATGCTTTAATTGTCGCGAGTAGTTCGCGCAAGTACGGTGAAAATTTCGAACGGAAAACCAGTTCGTCGGGAAGGTTACGTCTCGTAAAAACTAGCTCGTAGTACGAATTTACTGCTCGTGCATACGCATTACAGGTTATTTAAAAGTCACGAAAAAAAAAGCAAAAGAACAATGAAGGATCCTTCGCGCGATACTTTCGAGGTAGCTCCAGCTTTTTTCGTTTCTTTTATTTTTTCTTAAAAAAAAAAAAATTCGAAGGGTTTTATTTCTCAGTGCTTATTATTGTTCTCGTCGATCATATTATTTATTACCGAATTTCACGGGTTTTATTCTTTCTTTTTTTACTCACGTTTTTTTTTCTTTTTTACAGGGGTTAAGTTTGACCAATCACGGTTGCGTACCAATCGATGTTCGACGATCGTTTAGAAATAATGTATCGTGAATAATTTGGGGGCGTTGTTTTAGGGTATAGGTGAGATCGAAATTCCGGGGCTAAGAGGAAAATGGAGGAGGAAATTGGAGGAGGGTTTATTCGATTAAGTATCGAAGGGATGTAGCATAGAGTTCCAAACGCTCCGTGATCTACAGACATTCAATATTAAACAGATCAATCAACTATGTCGTCGTTATAATACCACTAGGATAGCTCATAATCGTAAGTTTATATCAATAATATAATTATATTATTAGATATCATTAATGCTTGTGTCGTATGTATATTCTCCGTGTACGTATTGTGTGTGTAATTAGTGTTATTTTCTTTTTCTCTCTCTCTCTTTTTTTTCACATCTCGCGTATCCTTTCGCGCTTTTACTTTGTGTATACTCGTGTACGTACATACGTGTTCCTTTTTTTTCCTATTTATCATTTTCATCATTATTACACTTAAGTTTCAAGTTACAAGCTAGCGTATAAATGATGGGTAAGAAACGACCACTCGGACGCGCGACAGTTCTTCTCTACCGATTCGTATCCTGGAAAAAAGCGTCTCCTATTGGACACTTCGTTCTCACTCGCAGGAGAAACGAAGGAACTATGTTTTCAGGACAATCGCTATCTAGCAGCCTGATCCTCGACGTCCTTTTTTTATTTATTTATTTATTCTTTCTTTTTCTTTCTTTCTTTCTCTCTTTCTCACTTATTTCTCACAATTAATCTCTTATCATTTCTTCTCTTATAATATCTTCGTCGGAGAATCGATTAGGAAGAACTGTCCGGTCTCGGTGGGTGGTTTGTTAGCCGCCATGTATCGGGTTGTTTCGTACCGTTTATACTATATATCATTAATCGTATTATCGTAAAGTATCATTAGTCATTAGTTACTTTTAATTAATCGTTAGGTATAATTCAATTAATCAAATACTCTTAACCCATCTTTATCGTTTAATAATTATTGTTTAGGTAGTTTATAGTTTCATTAGGTTTTGATAACGCGTTTCTTTTTTTTTCTTACGGATCTTGGAAACAAAACCTTTTACCTCGTGGAAAGGATTGTGGGTGTTAAGGAAAAGGGAAAGTGGGGATAAGTAATGGCGATAGTAGTTACAGGAGTGGGTACCGGGTGTCGTGAGGTTCTCGGAGGGGACGCACCTCTTGTCCCGCGCGAAAATCTGCGAAAAATCAGAATGTCGATTAGCGCATCAGCTTCACCGATTCTCTCGCTCATTCTCTCTTTTTGTTTAATTTTTTTTTACGAATTACGCATTCTCTCTTTTTCTTTTTTAGCACTCTTACTCCTAACTCGCTCACTCTTTCTCTTTCTCTCTCTCTTTCTCTCTCTTTCACCCTCGCTCGCTCTCTTTCGTTCATTCTCTCTCTCTCTCTCTCTCTCTCTTGCTCGCTCGCTTCATACACCTTCTTCCTTTTTTTTTTTCTTTCTCTCGCGCAAGCTCTCTCTCTCTTTTTCTCACTCCATCTCTCTTTTATCATTTCTTCTACAAAGAATGTTCGTATATACATATAGTATGTATTTACGTCGTGCGAATTGCTTTGAACGCGTCGCGTCTTAAAAACGAATTGCAAGTGGCAAGGTTTCCGATTTATTATTGATTCATATTGTTCTTAGCTCTATTTCTTGTTTTTTTTTGTTTATTTCTGCGATTTTTTTTCATTAAGTACTTAGGTTACATTTTTTCTGTCCTTCTTTTATGTTTTATTCATCCTAATAATATAGGCTTTTTTTGGTTTTATTTGTTGTTCTGTTTTTATATATTGGATATATATATAAATATATATTATATATATATATATATATAGCGGCGTGCTCGGTTTTCATTGATTATTATTTATTTGGAGTTACGTTTTTTTAGGTTTGACGTTACGTCGATCGGCTCTACCCACGCTCATGGGCCAGCGACTATCGTTCGTCGCTAGTGGCCTCCTCTTCATCGTTATTATCCTTATTCAAATATCTCATTTTATCTTATCTTATTATTCCTTATTCCCTTTCGTATTTGCATACGTTCGGCTTCTTCACAGATCGATCATCGGAGGAGCATTGCTCATCGCGTCGTCTCGCGAACGCTGTCTTCTCGGTGAATAATTGGACTGCCGAAACGAGAGAATTACACTGTTTGGAAGATGATTTAAAAAGCA
>JACGTP010000461.1:0-32504 GCA_023678845.1 Mischocyttarus mexicanus
TTAGCTTAAAACATTAAAGAAATATTGTATAATATTTGTTTTTAACTACTTACACGAATAAATAACTATAAAAATACATAACTAAGTAAGTAAGTAAGTATTAAGTAAATAATTGCATACAGAGTATAGTGTTGCCTATAAGAAGGATAACCGCGTGTTCAGAGTCGTTCACTCTTTAGTCGTACGCCAACCATCTGTTCGATGACTTGTATAGCGTGTTGATTTATCTTCGCAAAAGATCGTGATTAAACTAATTTAATAATAAAAAAGAATACAACATAAATATATATCATTTATTTAAACTTATAACAATAAATTATAATCCGTGGAACACGTTTGTCAAGGAATATATATACCAGCTAATAGACGCTATAAATAAATATAAAAGAAAATAAATATTAATTTTGTAGAATTAAAAAAAGAAACATATCAATAAGTTGACGAATAAACAAACAATGGCTTGTCCTTTATCGGAAACGATCACGTGAGTGAAATTTTCAATTATTCTAAATATGTAATACCCAGTTAACACAAAACGTTAATATGACGTTCAATTTACGTTCAATTTACGTTCGATTTACGTTCGATTTACGTCATATTAACGTTTTGTGTTAACTGGGGTAATATTTATTCTATAATAATTCTTTAATACAATTTCTAGCTAATAATATAATAATATAATAATTAATAAATACTCAAATAAAATATATTTTAAGATAAACGATTTTTGAAAATAATTTTTCTTTTTACGTATCGCTTTTTATTTTTTAATATTTCATTTTATCATTTATCTTATTATTTCGATCATTTTTTTTTAATTAAAAAAAAGAAATGTACATGGTTTATAAAATAAATGGTGATCAATTATATCGATTAAAATATTCTATGCGTATGGTATGAGATATTTTCTCCTTGACTCGGGTTAAGTAGATAATGATGAAGAAAAAATTGTTTAAAAGGGTAAAAAGATCATGCCAGATCTAGATATTTATATGTACTAACAATACATTCTTTTAAATTTCCTTTTATTAAAATGTTATGTTATGTATTAGGTTGTCTTATAAGTAAGTCTCTTCCTATTTCTTAATTAACTTTTTATACCTAATATTTAATATTATTTTATTAATATTAAATATCATAGTATTACAAAGAAGATAATAGGAATAAAATCGTATATTGTTAAGTAAAATAATATCAAAAATACAACGGAAGAAAAATATTTTATAACTGAAAAATAATGAAGAAACTTATAGGACGATCTAATAAAAATATTGAACGATTAACTGTCAGAGAGAGATGACTGTTTATATAATTTATTTCTTTCATATATATTTTATTAGGTGTACAAATAAGTTCTCGCCATTCTTATTAAAAAATTAAGCATTTAATGACTTTAACCGATATAAAATTGCTTGCTGAGTTACTCCTAATGTAAGTGCAAGTTTTTCTTGCGTTTGACACGAATCTTCAACCAATAATGCTTTCAATTCCGCATATTCGTACACTTTCGGTATTCCGTTACGTACTTTGTCTTCAACGTCAAAGTCACCGTTCTTGAACTTTAAAATCCATCCATAACAATATCTTTCACTTAAGAAAACCTCGACATATGCTTTTACAAGCAATCGATGCGCATTAACTGCAAATTTCTTCAAATTAAAAAATTTAATCAAAAGTTCCCGCAACCCTGACGCTTATTTTTCTCCAAACTCGACATTTTCGAACGAAACAAAATATCTAATACTGATACAAAATCATTAATATATCAAGATTATGTTGTCGAGAGATATCCAACCCTACAATATGACATTTTACATCAGACAATTTTAACCATAAATTAAATATAAAGCCATATTTTGTTAGACGGCGGAAACTTATTTGTACACCCAATAATTTTTTGACATATTATTTAATAGTCTTTCTTTAATATTTATTCTTCGTTTTGTTTTTAATTATCGAAGAGTAGGATTGATCCGTAGTTATTTTATCTTAGAGATGATCAGAGCCAAGAGGAAACTCAATTAACCGAAGGACCAGGCTTGCTTTACGGAGAGTATCTTCGTTTAGATAAAATCTTATCCGCGCAAAGGCTTCTCAGTGCTGAATGCAATGAAGAGGTACACGATGAGCATCTTTTTATCATTACTCATCAAGGTATTAAAAAGATCTTTTCCTCGGTTTCGTACTAAAACGTCGAAAAAAAAACAAAAATAAAAAAACAAAAACAAAAAATAACAATTGTAACAACGATTATTTCATTTTGATCGTAGCATACGAGTTATGGTTCAAGCAAATTATCTATGAGTTGGATTCGGTCAGATCACTCTTCAGTTTAGATTCGAACATTTACAACACCACCAATCATTCCTCGACGGTTCAAAATGGATCAGCAAATGTATTAAACGAATCGAGAACTTTGGAAATTCTTAAACGACTTAATCGCATCGTTCTTATATTGAAAGTATGTTTTTAAAAATTTTTTTTATTCCACCCCCCCCAAAAAAAAGATTCGAATTTGAAGGTGTAAAAAAAAAAAGAAATCAAACGAGAAGAAGGTAAAGTCGAACGATGGTTAAGCAAATAGCGTAGAAATGATTTCACTAACCACAACGACAATAATTACGTTACCGCAAAGTGATTCTAATCTAATTTGCTTATGTAGAATTAATCAAACGCCTCTGACAATTAATATCAACAGTATGTGGTCTCTTGGCATGCGTTGCACGCATCGTTCAAGTATTCTCTCGTTAAAGAATAAGAAGAAAAGTAATAATAATAATAATAATAATATTATTAATAATAATAATAATAATAATCTCCGAGTAAAAACTTGATGTGAAATGAAACCGATCCATATTCCTTCGACTATCAAAGCCGAACGACGATGGGTCGGATATTTTTGTTGGTTTCTCCTCATCCTTTCACATTAACGACTCAACCATTTCACAAGGGTACAGCTAAGGTTGTATAAGTATCACTGAAATAATACACGTACCCATGAGTAAAATAATACCGACAGATGATACGCGACACCTTTTATGGATAACCATAGGCGCAAAGAACTTGAGTAATAATTTTATAGCCGTTCTCATTCCTTACCGCAAAATATGCGTGCGGTTGTTCTCCACCGTATTATCTACTACCACCACTACCACCACTACCATCACCATCACCTTTAGATTAAAATAACAAAAATACCCCATTAATCTTTCAAGTTAAATACTCAATTTTCGTTCACAATGTAACTAATCTTTCGTTGTTTTTTATTTAGCCCTAAACTCTTGTAAAAACAAATTAAACTTGACTTTAATACTTTAATAGAAAAAGAAGAGATAACAATGGTTAAACTCTTTTAAAAGGAATCCATAAATAGGCTGACACTAATTGATCTATTGACGAACTTTCTTATGATTACAAGAAAAATAAGCGAAGAAACGATTTGTCACCTTTAATGTATTTCACTGTCGTAGTAAATCCTACGCTGTGGAGTACGATAAGTGTCTGCACCAAGCAACCATATAAATGCAGAATATACCTGTGGTCTAATCGATAAGCTGTGTTTATGTATACTTGAGAAAGAGATTTTCCTTAAAAAATAAAGAAAATCTAATTAGAATAATACGAAACACTAAAATGCGTCCAATGGTAAAACATATTTTAAACACTTACGTTTTACGAAAAATTCAAGATTCTTTTTCTCTTGCACATTTTTTCGCAGCTTCTAGTAGATCAAGTTACGATCTTAGAGACTATGACACCATTGGATTTCATGGCTTTTCGTGATTATCTTTGCCCAGCTTCCGGCTTCCAATCTCTACAATTTCGATTATTGGAAAACAAACTTGGTGTTAAACAAGAACACAGAGTAAGGTACAGTCAAAGTTACACGAGAGTCTTCGGAAGAGATCCTAAAGCCATTGAGGAAATCAAACGTTCGGAAGAAGAACCTAGTTTGAGTTGTTTGGTTCAAAGGTGGTTGGCTAGAACACCGGGTCTCGAATCTTACGATTTTGACTTTTGGGGAAAGTACAAGAGAGCTGTCGAACGAATGCTATTCGAACAAGAACAAACTGCTCAGGTTTATTTTTCTTTGCAAAAATATCAAGTTTAAACTCTGTTTTAATTTACTTATATATAAGAGAAATAAATATGTTTTATCATAGAAACAATCGAAGGAACAAATGAAAGTATATCTAACGAGCGGCGTACAATCTCGTCAAGCTATGTTCGAAACTATTTTTAAAGAATCTCTTCATAACGCACTTGTCTCGAGAGGAGAACGAAGATTTTCCTACGCAGCTTTACAAGGAGCCGTAATGATAACATTGTACCGAGACGAACCAAGATTCAGTCAACCCCATCAAATTTTGACTGCATTGATGGACATTGATTCTTTGATTACTAAATGGAGGTGTAAGATTGTCTAGATTATTGATTTTTAATTGCATCAATCTCTTTTTCTTCTTTAAACGAATAATTAAGAATTACATTGGAATAAAATGTTCTTATTTTTTTGTTTATTTAGATAATCACGTTATCATGGTCCAGAGAATGATCGGTTCTCAACAATTGGGAACTGGTGGATCTTCTGGTTATCAATACTTGAAATCTACATTAAGGTAACTAATAAAATAACGAACTATTTGATCTAACTTAATAATATCATGTTTTTTTTTTTTTTAATTAATAGCGACAGATACAAAGTGTTCTTAGACTTATTCAACTTGTCTACGTTTTTAATACCTAGACATTTAATTCCACCATTAACGAAGCAAATGAAAACGAGACTTTCTATATCTTGGAACGGCAGGAATACCGATAACAATCAAAATAATGCTGAAAATGATACAGAAAGCTCCTGAATTTTTATAATCATTCACACGAGGTGAAGTAATATTTTATTTTAATGGTTTTTAATCGTACTTTCACAATTAAATAAATAAAATTTTAAGATAAAAAATTATATAATATCTTTATTATTAATAAAAATATCTTGTAACATACAATAAACCTGTAAAATCTGTTTAGTTTTGTTCTTTTACTGATACTAGATATAACTTTTATCGTATCATAAATCTGTCCTCATTATAATTTCATTTAATAAAGTAAAATATATTTAATATATAATACATATCAAAATATTAAATCTCTCTATTTAGACCGGCCGCTAGAGGTAAGTGAGTAAGCAAAACCCGAGGACCGAATTCCAGCAATGAATTTAAGTTAAAAATGGGTCAAGACTAATAAATATGGACTTTGGCGGTCCAATCTTTTATCCATTTTATTTTACCCCCTCTAATCTTATTTTTAAAGGATTGAGTACATGCTATAAAATTATTTTCATGATTATTTTAGTAATGATTTATAGTTTTTTTCTAATGGTGAAAGTGATGATGGGTGAAAATATTGCTTCTCTTTTCTTCCTCTTAGTTTAGGACGTTGTCCTATTTTTTTCTCCAACTACTGCTCCTACGATGCGGAAATCCAGCTCTCGTACCATCATTTCGTTGGTTTTCCTAGTAGCCTGCTCGTGTTAGGCTTTTTAGTTTGTGCTATTTTGGGTAAGCGATTGTTTTCCATTCTTGCAACGTAATCTCGCTAACCTCTTTTCCTTTGTCGGGCCCATCGGACTATGTCCTGGATGTTGCATTCTTTCCTGACGTCGTTGTTGCGCTGGTGGTCAAACAGTGTCTTGCCTATGATGGTTCGTAGGATCTTCATTTTCGTGTTCCTCAACAGTCTCATGGTAGAGGGATTTTCGGCTCTTCTTTCGATTGCGTATGACATAATTGGTCTTACGCAAGTTTTGTAGATACGAGTCTTACAATTGATGCTCATATGTTTCTTTCGCCAAATTATGTCTTTTAAGCAGCCAGATACCATTGCTGCTTTCCTTCTTTGTGCCCTTACTTCTTCTATGAGATTTTTTTCCGCTGGTAATGTCGACTCTTAGGTAGCGGAACTTCATTACTTGATCGACGCTATGTTCATTAACTGCCAATTTGCATCGACATGGTTTCTTTGATATTGTGAGCGATTTCGTTTTCTGTACAGAGGTGTTTAGATTGAATTTTTTGGCTGTTGTTTCAAATTTGTACAGTATTCTTTGCAGGTTATCTTCATCTTCGGATATTAGGACAACGTCATCGGCGTATGCTATAAGTTTGATCTCCCCGTTCCCGATTCTATATTCTCTTTCAGTTTTCTTTACCTCGTTAACTATTTCGTCAATGATTATATTAAATAGTATAGGGTTTAGGTTGTCTCCCTGTCTTATTCTATCTGCCACTTGTACTCGCTACGAGAAGTCTCCATTAACTTATAAAAGATATTATGAAGCACACAATACCTATTACTATTAAATGGATTACATAAATTATAAGTTTTCTTTGTTCATGCAACAACCTATCATCACTTTCACCATTAGAAAAAACTATAAATCATTAATAAAATAATTTTATAGCATGTACTCAATCCATTCCCTTTATAAATAAGAGTAGAGGAGGTAAAAAAAGATTGACCAAAAATTAGACCGGCAAAATCCGTATTATTAACTTTTGACCTATTCTTATAACGTAAATCTATTAGTAAAATTATATTCTCGCGTTTTGCATATTCAACTATCTCCAGCGCCTACACTAATAATATTTTTTGCAGTACTAATCAGAAATACTGATTAAAAATATTGCATATGAAAAATAATATATATTCTAATATTTAATTTTTTATAATCAATCACAGATTAATTAGATATGTTAAAATCTCACTTTTAACGATAATTATGATAACTATACATTAACGTAATCGTTGTATGTTCCATTATTTATAGATGACATCCAGTGCTGAAACTTGATTAGCAATTCCTGGTAATATAAGAAGAAAAAAAGAAGAAAAGTAATAAATCAGATTTTGATTAAAATAATCATGAATGAGAAATATAGAAAACAATTCGTATTATCATCTTACCACAGAGATTGCTGCCAATAGCGATATATATGTAACCTTTATCACCAAAAGTATTACCCCATGAATTTTTGATAATGTAATAAGGTATAGCGTCGGATTTATCATAGCCTACTATTTGTACAGCATGATTCAAACTGGTAAAAGCACCATCGCAATGATACTGTATAATACCACCTAAATAATTCTGCCAGGATAATGCATTAACCGCGGCGGCCACAGGACCATGAGTGGCCAACGTTATCAGAAGCTCCTCTTCTGAATCTATAAAGCTAACCATGATCTATCTGTTAAACATTATTTACTTCCATTTATTTATCCTTAATGTTAATAAATTACTCTAAGAAATTGTAACGCGTTATTACAGAAAAATGTTAAGCAGTCAACTTATATAATGAAACCTTTTACTAATAAGCGCAATACTTATATTACGCGTTAGATTTCTTTATTCTTAAAGATTGTATAACCAATCCATGATCTCCACTGGAAATCCTTGAATTTTTCTATTTTTATCGTCCAAGTATATTCCTTCATAACGGTTTTAATAAAAATAAAAATAATATAATAGATTAAAAATTGAAATACCTGTCGCAGGTAAAGTCTAACACCTTGATACCCTGTGTTTTTGCGACAGCACTGAAATATACAAACATTAATAGATTGTATTATCGCAATCTTGTCTATCGAGTTTATCTAATCCTAAAATGTACCTTTTCAGTTTGCACGTGTTGGTCATTCGCGTTAACGGATAATCGTTTTCCGGTAATATCGGTAATTTTGTTAATTTCAACCACGAAAGTAGACTACAAATATCACCACCATCGCATCCGAGATTACTGTTCCTTGCACAATCAATCATCTAAGAGTATTACGAATGAAACTTCTTACATAATGGATATTTATATGCGAACGATATAAAATATATTATATACTTAGTGAATTAATTATAGCAAGTGTCCGCAATATGCAAAACAGCATGTTATCATAATGAGAGGGGAAGTATTATCTAGTCTCTAAAGAGTTCACTAACTTACCTCTTGTACGCTTAGCAAATGTAAACTGCCATTTTTTAAAGCATACATCGATTCAGCTACCTCAATTGTACTAAACGCCCAACAGGCACCACAAGATCCTTGACTTTTTACAGGAGAAATAATACCTTTTTTACGCCAGTCTACTTTCAATGGTATACCTGCAGATCTTTTTTCTAACAAATGATTACTTTCTTTTCTTTTACGATGTTCGCGATGATAAGTTGCGGTCACGTGTTTTCTTCCTAATTAATAAATAACGAAATAAAAAAATTACGTATATGTTGTATTTATTATCTGGAGAATTATTTCATGCGTTTTTTCGGTTGAAAAAATCTGCCACGTATGATATTCTCAAAATTATTCAACAAAAAAAACACATTTACTCTGGTAAGATTTATTATTACTTCGACGTAATCTCACCTCTAGTCGATAAATCAGAATAAAGAGTTTTCTTTAAAAATTCTTCTTCCGACATATCGGAAAATTCCGTAAGTCCGTAATAAGCACTTTCTTGTGACGATCGTAAACCATTCATTTTCTCGATAAGTTTTAAAGATCTCTGAAAATCGATAATAATAATCCTATTAATATATATGTTGAAAATTAAATTCATATTAGTGCAATTTTTAAAATAGATAAAAACAAATTTAAGATTTCGCATTGTTGGTGTTCGAAATTGGTCCGGATCGGAGGGGGAAGATGAGTAAGCGCGGGAAAATAAATTTTAAGAAGAATAAAAATATTTGAATTAACTAATCACAGGAAAAATGTTATCGGTTAGATAATGTAAAAATAATTAATAGAATGAGTTAGTTAACGCGAGAACGATAAAACGAGGTTTATATAGATTTTATTTATTACCTGAAATCGTTTGAATCTGTCACTGTACTCAGTTAGATTACTTCTATAAGATTTGTTATAACGTAAGACATAATTTTTGAACAATTTGATATCTTCGGCATTGTCGTCAGGACCAATTCGAATAGGTATAGCCAAAAAACAAAGGCTCACTACTAAAATTGTTATTGCCACTGTTTTCCATTCCATGATGAAGACACAACATAATACACGTCTCTTATAGAATGCATACGAGACTCGAGATCCCCAGAAAAACGAAACGAATCTTAATCACGTGACTCAATAACAAGTATATATTTCTACTTCCATAATACTTTTCAGGGCTGTACGATTACTCCCAAAGTCCCTTGGTATAAACAATTAAAGTGAAACTTAATGTAATATGAACATAATTATTATTTAAAATATCAAAAATATCTAAATCATTTTAAAAATCAATCAAAATATCTTTTTTTTTTCATCAATATCAAATTCGCAACACAACTGATGTCATTTAGATCTAACTGCTTAATTCAAATGAGAGACATATTTGACTAGTAAACGACTATATTGCATAAATAAAAAATTACGTATTTTTGCATTGCATTAATAATGATAAAAATTTTAATAATTTTATCCATCCATAATTATAAAGATCTAATGGTTTCAGTCAAATTTTATTCTATCTAGATTCTAATATGACTAGTGTATTCAACTTAATACCGCTTCCTCTTTCATTTCGTTCATTTCGTGTTCAGCTTTTGTAGTTCGTGGTTAACAGCAAATATGGGTACTCGTTCTATTTCTAAGAAAAAGAAGGTTTGTGATTTTCAATGAATTATGTATATTATACAAAAATATAGTATTTTCTATAATCTTAAGTGTTATTAGAATAAATTTTAGTGCATTTATATATGAGTGAATCGTGTCGAAAAGGTGGATGCTTGTGGATATATGTGACCGTTATACCGTTATTAGTTTTATGAAGCTGTGATCTATCGAAAGTTTTAATTTTAATACTAAAAAGAAAATAATTCTTTATATTCTATACTGATGCTACAAATATAAATATTATTTAAGCTAATTATATTTTACTTCTCGTTTAAGTGTTTTGTTTATCTTAGTAAAACGTGAACTTTTAGGTTAAGTTTATACTAATATCAATATCAAGAGTTTAATATGAGATATACTTAACATTACATTTATAGTTCGTAGGAGATGGAGTTTTCAAAGCTGAGCTTAACGAGTTCCTCACTCGTGAACTTGCAGAAGATGGATACTCTGGTGTTGAGGTTCGTGTAACACCAACTCGTACAGAAATCATCCTATTAGCCACGCATACACAGAGCGTCTTGGGAGAGAAAGGAAGAAGAATCAGAGAATTAACTTCTGTGGTACAGAAACGTTTTAATTTTAAGGAACCACAAAATGTTGAATTATATGCTGAAAAAGTAGCACAGCGTGGTCTCTGCGCTATTGCACAAGCTGAGTCTCTTCGATACAAGTTGATTGGTGGACTTGCTGTACGAAGGTTTGTTTATTTACAAATAATTGTTTATAATTCATACTATCATTCTAGTTCATGTATTTATCAATTTCTGTGTTTGTTACGCAGAGCGTGTTATGGTGTTCTTCGATTTATCATGGAATCAGGAGCAAGAGGATGTGAAGTAGTTGTCAGTGGAAAACTACGTGGTCAGAGAGCTAAATCAATGAAGTTTGTTGATGGTTTAATGATTCATTCAGGAGAGCCAACTAACAACTACGTGAACACAGCAACTCGTCATGTACTTCTTCGTCAAGGTATATATTCAATAAGTACAAGTGTATTAATTATAATATACATAATTTCTAATATTTGGTATTAATCAATATTATCTCTTATTATTTTATTTTAGGTGTATTGGGTATTAAAGTAAAGATCATGTTACCATGGGATCCTGTTGGCAAGCTTGGTCCAAAAGATCCTCTTCCAGATTATGTATCGATAGCAGAACCTAAAGACGAAGTACGTCCCTTACAACCAACTTCTGAAATAAAAGCTTCGAAAGACGTACCTCAGCCAACACCACTTGTTTAATTAACATTACAACTAAAATAAAAATGGCTTAAAACAAGAAATTCTTTTATTTCTATATTATATTTTTCACCTTTAATATCGATCATGAAAAATACAAAATATCAAAAAGATATTTTAAGAAATACGAGATTATTTTATATATTATAAAAGAATTCATATTATTTTTAAATGACTATTAGAAATTACGTCTTTTTTATTGACACGTTCGTCGCTACGTCACCCATCATATATAGGTTTCTTTATGAAATTAAGATTTTTAGTTGAATTTTTAAAAACAATTTAATGGAATAAACTCTGAAATATAAATATAGGATATACAACATAAAAATACTAAAAATATACACATAGTAATATACTTCTTATTAATTTATTACGACTAAATAGAGGATCTGGGATAACAAAAGAGATCCCAGAGATAGTCCTTTAGCCGAAAAGCTTATCACATTCCCCATATTGAAACAAAACACTTTATTCTTTACAACAAATTAATAATAACACTCAAATTGCATCGTTGATATTCTTTCTTATCGCATTGCTTACATTTTCCCCAAATTAAAAGAAAAATATTTTTTATACGTACATATATTGATTGCATATTCCTCTTTTTATAATAAAAAAAAAAATATTCTATACTTTATAATCACCCAAAGATTTGATAATATTAGATAACCTACAACGCATGTGCCTATTAGAATTGCATCGTTGGTCGACCGATACTGCTTTTTAAATATCGTGCGCTTCAACATTTATTATTGGACTCCATAGGAAACTCAACCAGAACACGTTAGGCGACGAACGTGTTAAATAAAATGATCTAAAATTTTTTTTGAACAAAAAATAAATCATATTAAAACTAACTTATAAAAAAGAAAATAACATAGAAAAATGTGTACCACGAACCGTATATTTGATCAAAAAGAAATACAAATAAAAATATTCAAAGAGGTGTTTAAATAAAAGTAATACTTATATGTAAAAAAATAAAATCATAAGATATAGTTTACATTACTTATTTCACATAATTATAATTACAATAATACCACATGTTAGACACCATTGAATGTTACACGTCTATGTATCTATCTAAATATGATATATCTGAATATACCTGGACAACTAGTAATAAATTCATGATTTGATGATAAGTTTTTAAAACAAAAATTTATCTTATATTATTATTATCATTATTAAATAATGGACAGTGTCTAAGAATACTTATAATTGTTTTATAAAGATAAAATCTTATTCACATTTTAAAAGATATGAAATGTTTGTAAAAGACGCATTTATTTTTTACTTAAAATACTAATAATTGTGTCTAAATGTACCTATTACATTTTTGATTAATTTGAACCCTTTATATTCGCTGAATTATAATATACACATATACCAAAAACTTTTATATTATCATTCAATCATCATTAGATTTAATTTTACAAAAGTGTGGGCCCCTATAATCCAAAAACAATTCCCCTTAAAATATATGTATATATTACTGGCGTACTGGTACCATTTGTTGAGTTAAAGAAAGAAAACCTTGTATCATTTGACGAAGTATATCTGGCATTGCAGGTTTTTTGGCTACAGTGCTCAAGAGATTTCTGATTTCATAAAACAAATTGCGTGTAAATGAATTTCTTTGTGATGCAAGGCGCATCTTCAAAAACTGATAATATATAATTGGTGTTAATATGCCAACGCGTCCCCTGTAAATAAACAATTATTTTGTCGTTGACATTTATTTGTTTACAAAATTTATATTGAATATATTATTAATGAACTTACGTGAAAACAAGAAGAACTGTGAACGGTAAAATAATAATTTCAGAAATTGCACAGAAACGCAAAACTTGATAAGATTGAACCTCAACCAAAGATATCGCAAGACGTACAGGCCACCAGCTATTGTGTCCGAGACACTTAAAGAAAAAAACAAAATCATTTGTATTAATTTATATTTACAATGACGTTTGTAATATTATACTCTTATATAATTAAACGATTTTCTATAATAAGATGTTTCTATACTTACATCAAGTAACTCAAGTGAAAAACTGCAAACGTGCAACATGGCAAATAAAAAGATAGGTACAAGGACGACTAATTACAAGTTTAAGAAAAACACATGTTACGTGTGATAGATATGACACGAATAGAAGAAAGATGAACTAAACAATACAATGTGTACACAAAAAATTATATGAAGTATTATGATTATTTGAAAGGATACTTGTTACTGGAGGAACATAGAGAAATATTATTGAATAAAATAAATAATGGCAGGAATCTTCAAGAAGTAACATTCCCAAAAATTCTCTATTAAATTGTACATTTGGCAACCTTTGATGAAGACGTAATGCGCTGGTTGCTGCATTACTCATTAATGCTTTGTAATATATATTATAAACATTTCTAAAATAAAAAGCAACTCATTAATTACATGTAAAGATAAATTTTGTTGAAATATAAAATTAACAAATACAAAAAATTCAAAACTTACCCGAATATTGGAATAATATAACTTATAGTAAATATCATAGTTAATAGTCTTGTAAGCCATAATCCAGTTTTAATTTTGTTATCAATAGCGAACTGTTTTAAAACGAGCCAACCTTTGTTTGGAACTTCCCGTGATGTACTTTCAGAACTTGCAGTATCTGCCATTCTATATATTAAAAAATAACCAAATTAAAAAAAAATATGGAAATTATGATATTAAAAGCTACAGCGTAGTCTTTATGTTGAAACTGCTTATTATTTCAACACGCACAGATAACACAATATTTACATATTTTTTTCACATATACTATAATAAATTATATACAATTTTCATCATCATCATATATATATATATATATATATATGTGTGTGTGTGTGTGTATGTGTAAATATCAAGGTAAATTATCACGAATCAAAAAATAGAAAATATAATAACAACAGCAAATCTTCTAGGTGTATTAAATTATTCCCACCTCGTGAAGGAGAACAAAAATTCATTTTATTACCATAGATGTAATTATAATACGTGTTAACTTGAATATTAATTCTCATACCACTAACGTTCCTAATTAAATTTAAGTACAAAAATAAAGTCTATGTAAAAACTTTAATATGGGGTGTATTTAAATATTTGTAAAAAACTTACTTTCTTGCTTATATTCCTTATAACGAAACGAAAATTATTCAATGTAAATTAAAGAATGAATGATTAAATCTGTTTTCTTGATCAATCGTACAGTTATTCTATGAATTCTCAAATATCTACGTGTAAATCTGATCAAGAAACGTATAATCGCGCTGAATATTGTTTTTGATGTTTATACTTTTACTACTAGATGGTACACCAAACGAATATCTTTTTGACGTTCCAACTGGCGGTGGTGCAAACATCGCATTTGATTGGACAGCTGTCCCATCAATAAAAAGCCGCGACACAGTTTGAAAAGGTTTAAAGAGCGAGTAAAGGCTTTAAGGAGATAAAGAGTTTGATTAGAAAAAAAGATACGTGTACCTGTTATAAAGATTCTATATTCAACGTTGTTCAATATATAATTGTTATTTTGTTACACGAGTGTAATTTATTCCTTAGAACCGCTGACGTATAAACCTATAATTTCTCTAAAATAATACCTTGTTCCTAGAGCACACCACCCACAACTTGAGAATCCTTTATCAATGAAACATTTTAATTTTAATTTTACTCACAACACAAATAGAATTTAAACATCATTATACGTATGTGCTGCGTATGTAAATATATGCATGTTGCTGCAATCATATAAACCCTTTGTACTCGAGGTTGTTTCCGCGCGAACTAATTAGCAACTCAAAGCATTTCGTAGCGCTTTTGATGAATTTCTTACCTCTAACTTAAAATGATTACACACATAAGTTAACATATAAAACTTTAATATTTTAATATTTAATGTATCTTTACATCTTTACGAAGATAATTTCTTAAACATTAGTCTTTATAACTTTGCTTTGTATGATATTTCATGTAACAATTGCCGAGATGCATGCCCAGCTTTTCGGGACAAGTATCACAATAGTATGTCACCTTTCGAGTGCAAAGGGTTAAAAATAATGTATAAAAATTTGACATATAGATCTTAACGTATAGATATACAGTAGGGACTCGATTTCGTTTCGGTCTCGGGGGAAGGAAACTTATCAAAAGGGTTTCCAGTATTTTATAATTACATAAGGGGTGCCAGTGGGCCAGAGTGGACCTCCACAAATTTATCAAATTCTTAATTCTAATTATTATTTTATAAATAACTACATATAAACTAATTAAGTAATTACTATAAATGCTATATTTTGAAATGTTTATAGTACTTTTGAGGTTATGTTACCAACATTACATGGATTGTCCACACATATAAATATATCCCTCATTTCCTATAGATGAAATCTTATGAAGAAGGGGAAACACTTTGAGGGGAAGAAACTTTTAAGAGCGGTACGAAATTGGGTCCCTACTGTATTTTACAAATTTGATGTGTAGATATTAAAAAGAATGAAACAAAAAAATAAAAAAGAACATGATACTAGCAACTTGGTACTAGTAGTCGATAATCTCAGAAGATAACAGTTGATTATGAAATAACTTATATTCGTCGTTAGATGGCATGGTTCCTACATTAATAATGTACAATCGTTTAGAGGTTAGAAAGTGATCTGTATAGATACACATATAAAAAATCTTAAAATTTAGCTTTATAATAAATAAAATTAGTTTATTTTTAAAGTGACATTATAAAAATGTTATATTCTAAGGTAATATTATTAAATCATTTGATTAATTAATATTAATTAATATTATTAAATTATTTGAGGTTAGATTAATTGTACAATTACTTTTTTAGGCTAGTTCTATATTCAGAAATGTTATAAGTGATACTATTCATCGAGAAACTGGACATATAGGAATCTTAACAAGACCCTTTACTGAATTAGTGGAAGTAAAAAACAAGGATGTCAAAGTAAATATTAAAAATATTCTTCTTTCCATAACACACACATCATGTTTGATATATATTCTTTTTCAGCCTAATCCTGACAAATTATATAAAAAAATAGAAATTGAAGTAAGAGGAAATGATCCAGCAGTACTTAAAAGTTATGGTCAATTTACTGAAATGGCTGCTAACCATTTAGAAATTAATATGTTAAGAAAGTAAATTTGACTTTAATTTTCTTGTATTTTTCTTTCTATAATGTTTTTAATATAAATCAATCAATTTAAATGTATATATTTTTATTTTACAGTACGACGCCAAGAAAACCTATACATGAACGATTAACAGTATTAAAGTCTATACATGTACATAAAAAGCATCGTGTGCAATATGAAACCAGAACTTATTATAGATTTATGGATTTTGCTAAACTGACTGGATCAACTGCAGATACTTTTTTAGAATATCTTCAAAGAAATTTACCAGAAGGTGTAGCAATGAAAGTTACAAAGGTTCGTTTAGATATGCATTTTATTTTCAATATTTACATATTTCTTTTGAATTATCAACAAATTCTTTCATAGGTCGAAATACAAAAGTTACCGGAATCTATACAAACGCCACCGACTGTTATTTAATTTCGTGTATAAATTATCGAAGATATATAAGCTCATAATTATGAAAGCAGTCTAAATCAAAATTTACAAAAAATTAGTTTATCAGTTATTTCACATCACATTATTTTAAACTAAATTAATTCAATGTAATCTTGACGATATTATCAAAAATGAACTATTAGATAGTGGTTGTAATTTCAACATTTAATGTTCAAATGTAATTAATTAAATATATCGAAAAAAGAAATATATGACTTTTGTTAAACCACTTTCATAATTATGGGCACATATTATTGATATCGTTCATATTAAATTAAATGGTATCGCTCATTAAAATAGTTTATTTGTAATTCATAAATTACATTTTCTTAGAGATTTGTTTATAAAAGAATATAAAATCTTACGTATTTATACTCACTTTTTTTAATTCCATCATATGTTATGCATGATTAATTTAAGCGATTTTACCAAAATTACATTTTTCTATTTGTAAGAAAAATGTCCTTTTATGGTTATGATTTAATGGTAATAACATTAGTCGGTATTTTAAATGGTTTGTTGAGTGTATTATGTTGAAGCTCGGGTAGTAGATTTTTCTTTTGAAATATTAAAGGCTTATCTTTAATTACTGCGAAAATATTAACAGTTTTAAGAGGCGTATCTTCAACATTTGAAGATATTAAATATTGCTGATCATTGTTGTGTGATTTAATTCGTTTATTGTTTCGTTGTATCGTAGAAGTTTCGTTAATTTTGTCTTTTCCAATATCAGGTAAAATTGATCGTGTTTTATTTATTTCAGTTAAATGCGTTTTAATTAATTCCGCACTAGCGATGCATCTTCGTAGTATAAACTCATCTGCAAAAAAAAAATATATATCTTCAGTTTTATTTCCAATAAATTAATATAAAAAATTGCAAGTTATTTTGACTCACTAGAACGTTTCGAACGATAAATAGTTCTCGCGAAAGATTCACTCTTTAAAACCAAAATCAAGGTAACACCGATTACGAGTATGTTTCTTGTACTTGTCATTTGTAATGAAATGGATCAACCAATTGTTTCAGTAATAATTTTTTCAAAAAATATAATTAAATAAAAAAATAAATAATAATTTGAAGATTGTAAGGAGAGATACGTTTTGTTAGCACTGGTACTGTACAAATGCTTTCAGACAACTGGAGAATGTAGAAGAAAAAAGATTAAAAACCCATGATCAAAGAAGAAAGGAAACTGGACAGGGTGGTATAGTCACTTTAAGGTCATTCTCTATATTCCTCGAGATTTTATCATTCGAATTAATTTCACAAATTCTTCAAGATTTGAATAATTAAGATTCACATTTACTTACATTAAATGTATCCGTTTTAGATGTTTTGTATATTCACGTATGCTTAAAACATCATAAACCGAGAAAAAAAAGAATATACAGATTTTTGTCTTTATTTTTTTAAATATCAATCTGAGTAAACCGGTTTCGTATTAACATCGAAGGTCAATGCTGTTTTTATAGTAAACCGGTTATTTTCAGAGTAACAAAAAAATTAATTAAATTTGTGTGTATGTTTGTTTGACACAATTAAATTTTCTTTTTTTTTTAAATATAAAATACCATACACACATGAACAAAAAAAAACAGGTATTCAAAGAGATTAATTATTTTTAATAATAATAATAATAATAATAATAATTTATTATTAACTTAACGCGCATTTAAAAAAAAATCGCTTATTTTTAAAAATATTTTAAGAATATGAAATGTTAGAAAAATGATTAAAAAATGATTAAAAATTATAATAATAATTATTTTTTTTATATAATAATGACTTTCTTTGAGATTATTTCTTTTAAGATCGTTCAATTTTTGTTACAATGACCAGACTTTCACATAATCAACTTCTAAAGCAGTTTTACGACCGTTCTCTCGTTTCCAGTTAGGCAACCATTGATTCCTGGAATTCCAAAACTGTAGCATTGCCTATAATTAATGAAAGATATTAATACAATTTTTATCTGCAGAATAAATAAATGAATTGTTTTGACAAAAAATAACTGAACCTTTGCGCCAACATTTTTCCAAGGTTTGACATAACCGGAACTTATCGTTTGGTCTGGGAAAACTCTTCTACCACCAACACCTACGCCAATACTGATATAAAACTGCAAAAAAATTGTATTGTTTTTTTAACTCCTTTAACTATATATTTATTTATATATAAATTTTTATATAATAAAATAAATATTATCTAAATTATTTAAATAATAATATTGTTAACTTACTTCTTGGTCAAACGGAGATATTTTTGTTATACTACTAATATTAAAATGATGTAACCAACTTCCTTCTGTCGTAGGAGTTAAACTACCAATTTCTTCGCCATCCACCAAAAATTCGAATCCATTTTCATTCCAAATAGTCGTATAAACATGAAAATCTTTATTCCATTCAGAACCACGATCCATTATTTTGTAAACAATTTCTTCGTTAATCGTTGGTGAACCAGACCTTAAACCAAATTCTAATCTTCTAGCGTCAATAATTTCTCTTAAATCGGCAGTCATTAAATTTACATTTCCACGAGTAAAACCAAGAATAACACGACCGCTAGCATAATTAGGACCGTACATAGAGTAAAGTGGTTCCAACCAAAGTTCTGTCGATTAAATAAATCAATGTATTAAATGATATTATTTTTAATTTATACAATGTTAATTATTAAATATAATTTTGACTGACCTGGATAAAGCCAATCACCTTCAGGAAATTTAGCACGAATTTCTATTTTACCGTACTTCAATGAAAATCGAGTTTTCGTGGTCAATCTAGCTGATATAATTGGTGGTAAAATATTAAAAGCCATAGCTGTTTGTGAACATTCCTGAGGGATATTGCTGGTGCAACTTAAACAAAAATATAATAATATTTAAATCATACATATATTAATTAATTGTAAATAGAAATAGAGAAAAATAAAATATACCCAGCAAGATTTAATTGTCCGTAACTCGTTACATTTACTCCATATGCATCTTCTAAAATAATCGGTTGAATACGTAAAACCCCATTAACGATTTTAACGAGATTCGGATGATGATCATTGTGATAAACACAAAACTCGTAATCCTGACATAAAAAATACAAAAAATTAGACAAATCTTTAGTTCTCAATTTAAATTTCAGTCTGGTGTATCATCGATTAATATTAAATACACAACTCATGCTTACAGGTTTTAAAGGTATTTTTATTTCACGAGACCAAAGGGATTCATTTAAATATTGAAAATCTTCGTTTAATATCAATTTGCTTTTTTCAGAAAGTGGATTAATTGTTGATGTAACATCTAATTGTTCTTTTGGACTGTTGGATGCTGCAAAAGAAATTATTAAATAAATGATGAATAATTTTATTAGATAATAATTTTGAATATAATATAATAGATATTTAAATTTGATTTACCTTTAATCGTATAGCTTTGATTGATTTTTTTAAATTGTTTCCCATCAGCTTGCACGTATATCCAATAATTAATAATGTCTCCATTTTTTATGGTAAAGTGTTCGTTTTGAAACGTCCATCGTCCATTTTTAGCTTGAAAAACTTCGTTCGTTAATTGTCCACTTTCCGACGATGATATCGGATTATTTACATTTGCGTTAAATGAAAAATATTGCACCCCCGGTTCATCTGTTAACAACAGACATTTATTTAATTAAGGGGTTATATGCAGTTGCAAGGCCCAAAAAAAACATTTTTATCATTTATATGATAGTGTCTACTTTAAAGTTACTAATGACACTTGTTGGATCATGTAAAAATATTGATGTACATTGCTCCTGTAGACGATCTCCCGAAGGTCTTCCAAAAAAAGGCATTTTGCAGTGATTATGATATCTCTGGTTTGGATTATTTTAAAATCAAAAATAGATCAGATTCTTTCAGTGGATAGATGAATCCTGGGATTGATCGAAGGAATAGTTAAAATTTAAATTTTTTATAAAATGGCGACTATGTAAAAGCGCGAAAAATTATTGAAAAAAATAGTAATAATTCTTGGAAATCTTATTCCTTCGATCAATTCCTAAGGAATATATCTGAGAAGGTTGTGTTAAAATTTCAGATCGATCGATTGAACCGTTTTTAAGATCTCGTGATCACTGACTTTGAAAAAACCGTTTGGAGAAAAACGCGTTTAAAGTTTCATTCTACCTACTCTAACGCTCTGAAGCGTTCTTACAAATATGGGTATATCTCCAAAAATATTTCCCGGATCAGTTTAAAATTTTTAGAGAATATACTCAAATACATGTACATTCCGAAAATGTAATAAATAAAATCGATTTTTTGAAAATTCTAACTGCGTATAACCCTTTAAAGTTTAACACTAACTACTCTAACGCTCTGAAGCGTTCTTACAAATATGGGTATATTTCCAAAAATATTTACCGGATTGGTTTAAAATTTTTAGAGAGTATACTCAAATACATGTACATTCCGAAAATGTAAAAAAGAAAAAATCGATTTTTTGAAAAATTACGTAAATCGTACGTCATATTAACGTTTTGTGTTCACTGGGTATATATATATTAGGTGTTGGAATTAACTCGTAGCGTTATACTAAAGATAACATGGGTATTAAAGTATTCTGTTTTCACCTTCAGAAACAAATTTATCGTAGACCAGGTGTAACAAGGTTTTATTTTTACGACAAATATTATGTTTTAATTGTTAATAACATCATGTTACTATTATTTAAATATGTTGAGGTTTATCCCAAATAAAGTGTTTCTGCGGGAACGGCACAAAAGAAAAAGTTTTTTACATCATATTGTTACTAGTGATGAAAAGTGGATACATTATGACAATCCTAAGCGTAGAAAATCATGGGTTAAGCCCGGACAACCATCATCATCAATGGCAAAACGCAATATTCATGGATCTAAGCTCCTCCTTTGTATTTGGTGGGATCAACAAGGTGTAGTTTATTATGAATTGTTAAAACCCAATGAAACCATCACTGGGGATCCTTACCGGTTACAATTGATGCGTTTGAGTCGTGCATTTAAGGAAAAACGGCCGGAATCGAGCAAAAGGCACGATAAAGTTATTTCACTGCACGACAATGCTCGACCTTACGTGGCGAAACCAGTGAAAACATACTTGGAAACATTGAAATGGGAAGTCTTAACCCACCCGCTGTATTCTCCGGATATTGCCCCTTCGGATTACCACCTGTTTCGATCAATGGCTCATGGTTTATCAGGGGAAAAATTAACATCTTATGAGGATTGCCAAAATTGGATCGATTCATGGATTGCCTCCAAGGACGAAGAGTTTTTTCGACGGGGTATTCGACAGTTACCTGAAAAATGGGAAAAAGTAGTGGCAAGCGATGGGCAGTATTTTCAATAATGTAATTTTTTACTTTCACTTCAAATAAATCGTTATTTTTTAATAAAAAAACGCTACGTATTAATTCCAACACCTAATATAATTTAATAAAATACAATATTCTCTGGAATTTGGAATTATTCACGATAAGTGTGAATCGTATTTACAGATTGGAATCGATTATATTAATATATGAATAGTAAATGATCCATGTAGTTTGACCTAGAGATAACACTGATTGCATTATCCGAATAAAAATGTTCTATCTTCTTTGGTAAACTAACAAAGATTATATTTTATTATGATTCTGAAGTATTTAAAACCTTGGGGATTTACAGGTATCTCCCCACTAGATTGATGCATCATCATTCGTCCGGTGATTTATGGCGAAAGTCTTTATGATTCAAACCTTTATACGTCAAACTTTTATATAGAAAAATTACTTTTTTTATATTTTAAATAATTTCAATAACATACATCATAGCAATGTGATATTATATTTTTAATTATTAATCAAAATTATTTGTTATAACAATTAATTTCATTTACCTGGGATAGAAATACGTATTCCTTGTGGTTTAAGTACTTCAAACAACGGTTCTGGTATTGTATATGATTTTACTAATGTTATAGTAATTAGTAAATTTAATTGGAATAAAATTAACGTTGAAATTTGATAATTTTTTAATGAATACATTGTTTTTTTTTTATTTTCTTTTTTTTTTAAACTTATTTAAAATAAACACTTTTTTACTAAAAGAAGTTTAACACACTGCACGCGCGATGCTGATCGATGATTCAGAATAAATTGAATAACTCTTTGATTTATGAATCTTACAAACTTTGAGATTATATTCAAGTTTGTGTATTATATCTTGTATTTTTCAACGTCATCCCCACTTCTTAACACATCCCCACCTCCTACGTCATAATACATATATATATTCAAATTTATTTTAATATTTAAACACATCATATATAATATTAAGTAGTTCGGAATGTTTGTACCGATTTTTAGAATAATTATTTGTATTTAATAAAAAAAATATCAATCAGCACGAACTTTTTCAATCAACTAAATACAAATACTAAAACTCTGTCTACAAAAAAAAATTATAGTATTAAAATTAATATTAATAAACAGAAGAAAAATAATATTTAATTATTTGATAATAATTATTTAAAAATTGATTAAACTTTGAATAGAAAATATCTATGCGTTTTCTAAAACTATATTACTCTATATTAATTTTTTATTTAAAAAAATTTTTAATTATTCAATGGTTACGTTACATTAGTCTCGTTCTTTCTTCCCAAAAAAAAAAGAAGTACAAGAAGACAAGCCTGTTGTCACGTAAGCCGAGATCGTTTATTAAATGAATCGTATTTATAAAGTAAAAGTAGACCTTCGAGAAGAATATCCAATTCAAATAAGTTCATTCGAGTTCATTGAAAACGCGATGGCCTGCACGTAGCCACGTTTAAAAAAAGGCGGGTAATTTGTTACGTCAGGAAAGTACGTAGATTTTTAGGTACCCGTGATGGAAATATCATTTCAGTCATTGAAATTGTATTAGGTGTATGAATAAGTTTCCGCTGTTCTTATTAAAAAAATATTAGGCATTTAATGACTTTAAACGATGTAAAATTGATTTCTGAGTTACTCCTAGTTAACACAAAACGTTAATATGACGTACGATTTACGTCATTTTTGACGTCATTTTTTATGTAAATCGTACGTCATATTAACGTTTTGTGTTAACTGGGCTCCTAATATAAGTGCAAATTATTCTTGCGTTTGGCATGAATCTACAACCAATAATGCTTCCAATTTTGCGTATTCGTACACTTTCGGTTAGGTATTTTGTCTTTGACATCAAAATCACCGTTCTTGAACTTTAAAAAACCATTCATGATAACTTTTTTCACTTAAAAAAGCCTCGACATATGCTTTTACAAGCATTCGATGCGCATCAGTTGCAGATTTCTTCAAATTAAAGAAGCCAATCAAAAGTTCCCGCAAATGACATTTATTCAGCTCAAAACTGGACATTTTTGAACGAAAAAAAATATCAAGATTATGTTGTCGAGAGATGTCCAACCTTACTAAATTGACATTTTTACATCAGACAATTTAAACCATAATTTAACGATAAAGCCATACTTTGTTGAACGAGGGAAACTTCCCAGTGAACACAAAACGTTAATATGACGTACGATTTACGTAATTTTTTAAAAATTTTTCAAAAATACGTAATTAACGTTTTGTGCTCACTGGGTTATTTGTACACCCAATATCACATTTTTTTAATTTTATTAGTTGTAGTAAAAAGAAATCCTTTACTTTTACGTTTATTTCAATCTAAAAATGATGGATTACTTTTTAATACAGCTAATACTTTTTAATTGTTGTTAAACAATAATCGATATTAATGACAAAAGTATTTTTTACAATTTAAATTTGATTTATTCGACTTTTCTTTTTTTTTTCTCTACTTCGATAATATTTAAATAAGTATATGAACAATTTAAATGTGTCCGAACATTGAAATAAAATGTTTATCGAATGTCTCGTGATTGTGAAGAAAATCGTGATGAATTTTTGACAAGCGTAATTTGTTGTTTTCATTCATACGCTACTGTCGTAGTTGCCTATATATATGTTCCAAAAATTAACAGATCGCGCATCATAATGATACATACGTATTCTTTGAAGGTTAAACAGTGGTGAATTTTACAAGCTTGTTTTAATCTGTTAATGTCATAGAGTGAATTATATAAGGTAAGCAATATTGTGCGTAATAAAATAACTATAAAAAATAAAAAATCATTTTGATGATAGTATAACGTCAATTTTCATTGATCAAAATGTAAAATAAACAACCAACTTTTTTCAACAATTTCTTCTATTTACATTTTTTTTTTTATCTGCTTAAAATCTCTATTGAAACAAAATTTATTATTAAAATTTAACCAATAATACGTGAATGACAAAAATAAAAAATGATTAATGATTGATCCTCATAATTTTTAATTCAGTTTAATTGGTTATTTGATCATGAATGTTTCGTTTATTTATAAACACATTGACAATGAAATTGTGTTCAAAATGGCAAAGTATTTTTTTTTTTTTACAATGACAGGAATGTAGAGAATTAATTCAGTGAATATTTTTTGTACAGATAAGTAACTATGGCACAGTTAAACTACAGTTCAATATTATCCAGAGTAATAAGACAAGTTAATTGCAATGGTAAAGGAAAGAACAAATTTATGTCGACACAAAGCCCTAAAGTAGAAACTAAAAGTAGTACTGGTCCTACGCAAGGCTTAGGTAAAAAATAAATGATTCATCTTAAAAGAAATACAAAATTTTATGTGATAATTTTATAATTGTATTATTGTAGGACCTAATATGTATGCTCCTACCAATCTGGATAAAAGAATATTAGTATGGGTGAAACGTTATCCATCTATGGCTGAAGTACCTTCACAAGTAACGTAAGTTTGATAATAATATCAGCGTTATTATAAAATATATCTTTCATTCTTTCATTCGTACATTAACACTGTATTACAATCATATTCTGTGAATAACTAAAAATATTTGTTCTTTTTATTTTTTGTTTATTTTCAATAGACTTGATTGTATATTGCAATCACGGTCCAAAGCTAGAGTACGTACATGCAATATTATGATAGCAGTGACACTAGTAGGATTTATACTTGCCGCTGTAAGTGGAAAAAGAGAAGTGGCATCAGGAAATACTCTTTTTAAAAGAGATCAATTGTGGCAGGAGAATTTGAAAAAAGAACAAGCACAAGCTATTAAACAAGAGGGAAGTTCTTAAAATTTGTATCGATGTTGTTGTTTTTTCTTTTGCTATTATGGGTATTAATTAATATAACCGTGATAAAAATTAGAATATATGAATATATTATTATATGCAGTATTTTGAAAAACATGAAGTTTTATCGTTTTCAATGATATTAGTATTTAAAAATTACTTCTAAAAAATAGTCTATTGTATTTATTATGCATAAAAACAAAAGCTATTTTTATAAAGTAGCTTTAGCAACAAAAATACATATATATATATGTTTATGCAAATTTCTTTATACTTTGATAATATATCCATCATATATACGTGCATAGATGTACCAAAGTGTCATCATTGTTATAATTATTTTCATATTCACAATGTAATTGTATTTTTATTTTCATGCAAGAATAATTTTTTAAATTAAAATATATTTTGTCATTAACTGTTTCGTGCTTTAATTAGTGTGTTTGATTCTTTTTTTATTTCTATTCTCTCTACATAAAATATGTATAATATAAATGCAATGAATGGTAGACCTCCACTATATATATATTTATAACAAAATAGTTTATATTTGTTTGTTGTTTCCACTCATATCTTTGTTTTGTAAAAAGATTAATTTCTTTTTTTCACAAAAGAAGTATATAATCATATTTTTATTGTCGATGTCAATTAATTTTTAACTATTTTATTACATTACTAAATTATTTGTACATTGTAATAAGAGAAATAAGAATCCTTCCATAGTGATTTCATTCAATTCGCTAATTGCAAACCACATATCCTTTATTATTATAACTATTAGATACAGTACTTTGTTTTTAATATAAATCCATACATCATGCGAAAAGGAATTCTATTAAAAGAAATTCTATGAAGGTAATTTCGTTGGTTTGTAAAAACCACGACACTTATCATGAAAAACATTCATTGTACGGTTTCTCAAAACTTCTTCAACACCAAGCTCTGATTGTAATAAGCGTAAGTTAGTCTGTTCTTTTCTTAAATTTTTTATAAATACTGGATTATCTCCTTGACTTTCTTTTTGACTCTTCAAATGTTTCACTCTTTCTTTGGCAGCGAGTAAACATTTGTTAATAGCACTTTCTCTTTGTATATGACTATTCTGAACTTCTTCAAATAATTCTTCACACCTAGACGATAAATTTACTTGTCCTTTAAATGACTCGGTTGGAATAGTTGTATTTAATTTGTAGATAATTTTATCATCGAATTGTCTCATTTTCTTTAACGTATCCTGAAATACAAAAAGAATAAGAAAACAAATATAATATATTTTTAATACATCTCACAGCTTATACGTTAATTGGTATTTAATATTAGAAAACTACTATTTAAATATAATTAAAACTAACCTAACAAATAATAACATTTTTTTTGTTATTCAAAAAAAAGCAAATCATTCGTGTCGTCATAAATTATGAAAAACATTAGTTATAACGTTTTAACATCTATCTTTATTTATAAATTTAAACAAACATATAATCTTAAAATTTCTATTAATAAAATTTATTTAATATTATCGGCCGGTTAAAATCTAAATCTAAGCACGTGTATCAAAAATGAATTTTATCGTATAATTTTAAATATTATATAACATAAACATCGCATAATTATAATTACAGTAATCAATGGACAATATTCTTCGCTAATACGTTATAGTTTATTAACAAATATACCTGAAATTCTAAAAAATCGACACATTCCATGTTAACCGCAGCCATCTTTATTAGGAAGAACTACGGATAATCGATATTCATCGATAATATCGAAACATCGATGTCGAGTGTAAAAATGGCGATGTTAAAACATCGATATTTTTTAAATATCGCTTCAGATGAATTCTATATCACTGATATGTATATTTTAAGTATAATAAATGATACATGTGTGTAAATACTGCGCTTTTTTTTTAAATTGTTTTTTTTTTAAACTTTTTTTTTTAAACTAAAAAAGCTTCAGGTGATTTTTCGTCAAAAAATTTCGTTGGGTCTTACAATTAGAAATTTTCTCGTTAATATGACGTTAATATGACGTCATGTTAACGTCATCTTAACGTCATCTTAACGTCATATTAATGTTTTGTGTTAACTGGGATTATAATTAAATAAATTTAAATTTTAAAAATATTAATGACCGCATTTTTAAATACAGAATATAATATATTAAATAAATTAAAACATAATAAACCATTAATAAAAAACGTATAATTTTAATTATGTGTTTTCCTTTGTATTAATTTTTAAGCCTTTGAATAAAAATACTTACATAAAGAGAATTTAATTGAAATAAAAATAATGAATATATATAATTAATATATTTTATGTTAATAAATAAAAATCTTTGATTTATTTTAACGAACATCGAAGTACTTACTTTATTATATATTTTCACAAAAACAAATTCTATTTAATATAGGTACTATATATGTATTTTTATCGAACAGAGCAAAGCACCGTGAAATAGGAGAATGATGTTTTTAATGTCTTAAATAAAAGAAGATAATTATTATATTAATTAAAAATAAGAGATTTTAAAAAACTGATAATTATTAGGCGTTGGAATTAATTCGTAGCGTTTAATGAGAGATGACGTGGTTATTACAGTATTTTGTTTTTACCTCCAGAAACGAATTTATCGTTAATCAGTTGTTATTAGGTGTTTTTTTTACAACACATCTTATTTTTCAAAACGTCCGGAATGGAGCAAAAGGCACGATAAAGTTATTTTACTGCACGACAATGCTCGACCTCACGTGGCAAAACCAGTGAAAACATACTTGGAAACATTGAAATGGGAAGTCTTAACCCACCCGTTGTATTCTCCGGATATTGCCCCTTCGGATTACCACCTGTTTCGATCAATGGTTCATGGTTTATCAGGGAAAAAATTAACATCTTATGAGGATTGCCAAAATTGGATCGATTCATGGATTGCCTCCATGGACGAAGAGTTTTTTCGACGGGGTATTCGACAGTTATCTGAAAAATGGGAAAAAGTAGTGGCAAGCGATGGGCAGTATTTTCAATAATGTAATTTTATACTTTCATTTCAAATAAATCGTTATTTTGCAAAAAAACGCTACGAATTAATTCCAACACCTAATAGATAAAAATATATTTATGGATTACGTTACCACTCCAAAACTACGATTCGAGATTTCGATTGAATTCAAAAGAATGATTGGAGTACTGATTATACTTCTTTTTATTATTAACAATAATAATTTTTGTGTTTTAACTGGTGCGAGATACCAAGATCCATTGTATCTATAGATTAATAGAAATAATATAATATAATTGAATTATAATTCAATACATACAAAAACAAAATATATATACATATAAATATTATTACTAACGCATTTTCGAATAAAAAATTACTATGATCTATAATTTTTTGTGCAGGATAAGCACAAAGAAATCCATGACATATAATGCTTCCAGTTAAAGTTAAATAGATTAATATTTCAAATTTTCCAAAAAAACATTTTAATCTAATTGTAAATAATATAAATTTGTCATTAAAAATATATTTCTACTGTATAATATATATTAGGTGTTGGAATTAATTCGTAGCGTTATACTAAAGATGACATGGGTTTTAAAGTGTTCTGTTTTCACCTTCAGAAACAAATTTATCGTAAACCAGCTCTAACAAGGTTTTATTTTTACGACAAATATTATGTTTTAATTGTTAATAACATCAAGTTACAATTATTTAAATATGTCGAGGTTTATCCCAAATAAAGTGTTTTTGCGGGAAGTTTTATTGTATTATTTTAATATGAATAAAAGTGCTGCGATAAGTTATCGGATTTTGAAGGAAGTTTATGGTGAACATACTTTAGCTGAGCAAACGTGTCGGAAGTGGTTTGCACGTTTTAAGAGTGGTGATTTAGACTTGGAAGACAAGGAACGACCTGGACAGCTAAAAAAGTTTGAAGATGAAGAATTGGAGGTATTGCTTGAAATAAAACTCATCTCAAATACTTGACGAGTTGTCTACATCGTCGAGGGTTGATTTATCGACTGTAGGAAAACGCCTTAAAGCTTTGGGAATGACCTAAAGGAAAGGAAATTGAGTCCCATATGAATTAAAACCGAGAAACGTTGAAAGGTACTTTTGATTTGTGGATTATTGCTTCAACGGCATAAAAGAAAAAGTTTTTTATATCGGATTGTTACTAGTGATGAAAAGTGGATGCATTATGACAATCCTAAGCGTAGAAAATCATGGGTTAAGCCCAAACAACCATCATCATCAGTGGAAAAATTTAATATTCATGGGCCTAAGTTCCTTCTTTGTATTTGGTAGGATCAACAGGGTGTGGTTTATTATGAACTGTTAAAACTGAACGAAACAATCATTGGGGATCGTTATTGATTACAAATAATGCGCTTGAGTTGTGCATTGAAAGAAAAACGGCCAGAATGGATAAAATTATTTTACTGCACGTCGCAAAACCAGTGAAAAAACTGAACCAACACTAAACAAACACTGAAATAGGAAGTCTTAACCCACCCGCCATATTCTTCAGGTATTACTCCTTCGGATTACCACCTGTTCCGATTGATTGCTCATGATTGGTCAGGGGTTTACTTCTTATGAAGATTGTCAAAATTGAATGGATTCATGGATTACCTCCAAGGACGAAGCGTTCTTTCAACGGGGTATTCGTCTCCTACTCGAAAGATAGGAAAAAGTAGTGGCAAGCGGCGATCAATATTTTTATTTATATATTTTTTTATTTTCATTAAAAATAATTTGTTATTTGTCTCTCAAAAAACGCTACGAATTAATTCCAACGCCTAATACATGAGTAAAAATACAAATGTCGAAAGAATAATTAAACAATAATATTGGAATAAAAATGTTTACTTACTTGGAACAAATTGATACTCATTAATAATATAACTATTAGAAATTGAATAATAAAGGAATATTCGTGATAAGAAATAATATTTCCGACGAACCTTGATTAAAGAAAAATATTATGTCAATTAAAAAAGAAATCTGTGGCACCAATATTTTTTCCTTCCTTTTTTTTTTTCTTAAATATAAATTACACTAATTTTAATAGATTATCATTAAAAATATTTAAAAGTGGAGGTGATTAAATGATTAACATTTATTATATGATAATGCACGTTATGTGAATGTTATTTGATGTTTACAAATACATTTTGCATTGATTATGCGATTAAATTATAAAAAAAAAGATTTAAAAAAAATTAATTAAAATGACAAGAAAAAAAAAGAAACAAATTGTTCCATAATCGATAATCCATGGTAGTTATGAATCATGATAAATGTTTTTTAACGACAATTAATAGACTATGCTTAATTATACGATATCCAAAAAGAATATTAAAAATATTTGTTATTAATAGAATGATGATAATCGTTGATAATGCGATCAATAAAACGACGTATTTTATCGTAAGAAGAAAAATCTACGAATGATTGATTTATTTCAATGAATCCAAGCCACGTTGATACCAACTCTAAAATTTTTTTATGATATTTAACGCAATCGATTATTTTATAATGAGCCTCGTAATAGGCACTGTCAGTGTCAGTGTTTTCTAAATTTGTATCGAAAGCATGCTCCAATCTGTAACTAATAATTATTCTTAATTAATTAACAAAAATCACAATTACAATTATACTAACTGTTAATCGATATCTTATCGAAATAAGAAAATAAGAATACAATGAAACGTATTAAAACGTTTATTTAACTACTCGCGATGAGATTAAATATTTGTTAGAATTTTTTAATCTCCACTATTATTAAAAAAAAATTGGAAGCAGTCATGAGGACTGCTAATAGAAGTGAAAACTTAAAACTGTATTTTGATATTTCAAACTGATTGTAATATTAAAAATTACAATTAAAAACGCTAACACATTGTATTAGGTTGTCCCCTAAGTTTCTTCCGCGCCGCGCTATGAGTGACTTTAAGTTGCTGTGTTTATATAAACATGCAGGCTTATCTCTTAGCCGTTTATGGCATCGGTTTCAGTCGTCCCAGAGCTCTTTTAAAGTACGTTTTGTTGGTGACAAAGTCTCTTTTACAATTTTTTCTGTACCGTTCAATATGGAGAGCCAAAAGAAGCATTTGCGGCATGTTATGCTTAATTGCTTTAAAAAAGGCAATAGTGCAAAGGACACTGCAGACGAGATTTGCATCGTTTACGGGAGTAGTACTACGACTATTAGGACCGTCCGCAATTGGTTTGAAAAATTTAGAACTGGCAATTTTGAGTTGAAAAATGAAGACCGCAGCGGCCGCCCAGAAACGACGGATACGGACATTATCAAGACTGTGATCACTGAAATTCCGCAATTTAGTGTGCTCGAGCTAGTGGATGTTACTAATATTCTCAAAACAACGATACATAAGCATTTAATCAAGATGGGATATGCGAATCGATATGAAGTTTGGGTTCCACACCTACTGACGGAGACCGGCCTTATGAACCGCGTCTCTACGTGCGATTTGCTTCTCCAGCAACATGAAAGGGATCCTTTCTTAAAGAGGCTTGTCACTGGAGACGAGATTTGGATTTTATACCAAAATGTGCATCGAAAACGCACTTGGTCTAAGGAAAATAGACCTTCAACTGTTGCGAAGCCTGGACTTCACACGAAGAAGGTTCTTTTGTGCATTTGGTGGGACTAGAAAGGTGTAGTATACTACAAGGTCCTTCCTCAAGGTGGTACGATCAACGCTGACAAATATTACAATCAACTGGATCAATTGAAA
>JACGTP010000462.1:0-32502 GCA_023678845.1 Mischocyttarus mexicanus
GTAGCGTAGCGTGCGCGTCAGCAACCCTACCAGTGCCACCGCCGGAGGTGTTCGCCGGAGGTGGTCTGCATTCTTGATATTATAAGAAATTTTTTATTTCATATGTTTTATAATTGGATAGATACTTATTCACATAATATCATTATGCGCAATGATAATCTCACTATACGTGGCATTGTAAAATTAATTATTTAAAAAAACCCTCATCATTTGTATTCTGATTTAAGATCTGAAAGTTAAAGCACGAAATAAGGCAGAATTACTTACTTTAACAGAGTAATATTTAAATTCATAAGAAATAAATAGTTATAATGTGTAATTGACATTTGTTCCGTAGATTTAATCCAATAGAACACCACAGCACGATTAACAAAACATTGGCTTTCCAAGCGTGGAAAGATATATAAACAGATAACTAACAGCATTATTGTAGAAAGAAAGACATTTAAGGACAGATCAAATTTCAATTGAATACTTCAGTTACTGACTTCTCGTGAATTTTTATACTACCTAGTTATTTTGCAAAATATTTATTGTTAGGTAAAGTATATAATAAAATTGTACATTCCAACAGCAACATATACATATTTTTAAAAAATTGATTATGTATTTGAAATAGTCTATTTTGAACTTAAGGTCTTACATTTTTTCTTTAGAATTGACATGTTTTAATGAGTGACAATCTATGTACCAGGATAATAACAATTTCATACTTTATTTTCTAATTCTGAAACGTAAGAGTAGCTTTTGAGTTAGTGTAAATCTAAATAAGATACCCGTTCTACAGACATTAGTCATCCAGCATAATACCTGATAGAGATCTATTAAGGGCTAAGACTAGAAAGTCAGTGCCCGCCTTAACATCTTTAGTAATCTAGATAAAGTTGGAAGACACCAGTCATTATCTCATCTTGGAACATATTTATAGGCCGAAAAACCATGAGATTGAAGCATTCACTTGCTAGCAAAACAAGCAAACAGAGTTTAAATATTCGTTTTGGTGTCTGAACATATGTATATACATATCTAATTTTCCATAAAATAATATCTGAATAAAATGTGATAAATATAATATAATATCAATGAAACAAAGAACGTTATCAAGTTTTATCAAATTTGAATAATCCCTTAAATAGCTGTAGATATCATCAAAATCTTAATAATTCGTTCCATTTGAATACTTGAATGTTAAGAAATCTTTCGACCAGAACAAAAACGTCTTAGTATTAAAAGTAAAAGAACCTCATCGTGATCTGCAAAAGCTTTGTGTTATGAATTCAAATGATCGAGCAAGTTTCGAGGTTCTGTCTAAAGGTTTTATCTAAAGGTTCCTTTAATTGGTTCCCTCGATAAAGGAGATTTTATATTAGTTTATGGGTGGAGCTTTCTGTAATTGCTTTTACGATATGTTTTTACACAGAAAATTTAGACAGAAAATTTACACTAAATTCCAGTATCGTTTAAATAACAATATAATATTTTTACTTCAAAAAATTCTTATAATGCTATTTATATGGATATTTAATTATTTGTATACATAGGTTGAAGTACAAATTATAGATTGAAAAGAATTTAATAGTAAGTTTGTTAATAATACTCCAAATATACTAGACGGTAATGTAATGTAATTGCTTGATAAATAGTACAATCGTCGCAAAGTAGTAAACCAAATTGCAGGTAATAGCAATATATTTGATACAAATTAAACGATTAATTTTGTCTAAGCTTGCTCCTAATATCGTCTTGAATGAAATATATTTAAATGCTTGTCATTTGCATGATTAAGTCCTTGAACGATTGAAATCTTTATCATATTCAAAGATAATTATTCTCTAGATGTTTTTTCTAACCATTTTAACGTTAACAGTTAAACGTTTTCGAAGAATGTACCGAATTATGTAATGTGTCGCGACTAATGCGTAACGTAGACACATTTGTCGCGACATGTCGTTTTATGATCGTACGTGAGAATGCGAACGAGAAAACCGATTGGTACGTTAAAGTTAATGTTAAAAGATACGTTGAAAGAAACATAGAACGGAGTAGAGATAAAAGAAAAGAAAGATTCAACCGTGAATACGAACGTGCTTGCGTATACGAAAACTACCTGAGGGCTCGTAAAGTGCAATTCATTCGTTTAAACATTTTTCGTTGTTCCAGATAAAATCCGTCAAAATATCGTCTTACGATCATTTTAAAATAACTACATGTAGGTACTCTCCATACTCCAACAATATATACCAATTCTTATATTCAAAATTATTAAAAGATACGATTTAAGAATAAATATTATAGATTCCTTCATTCATTATTAAAGTTCTATTTAACATACCTTTTATTAATTCTTCGTACAATAAAACGTATTTTTTAACGCTCGCTTTGTTTCTCTTGAAAACAATCAATTTAAATACCTCGTATATATTCGTTTTCTCGTACATTAAGTTCTCATCGATGTTTAACACAGTGAACAAGTTACGTAGGCTGAACAATTCGTCGAACGTTGATTTAATATAAACTTATGCATTATATCTCGGTTGAAAACTCATTAACCAAAAGTAAAACAAAACTTCTCGTATCCGGTTCATTCATTTTCTGGTTTTCCCTGATTCTTTGTAAATATCCGTATTACTGTGAAATCAAAAATAACAAACGAATCGTTTACATTCTGCACTGTAATGCGATTAATATAAATGTTAATTTTCCTAAATTAGATCTTGAAAGTTTCTCTGTACATAAAAAGAAATTATCTTGTAGAATTTAAATTGCCTCTTGACATGTACATAGTTACAGGAAAATCTACTTAAGAATTATAAGAACCAGGCCGACCCGTTCGTTAATTCTACCATAACGGTAAATATATGATATGTATATATATATATATACGTATTAAGTGCAAAATAACTTACGAAAACAAATTCGATTATTTATAATAAAGGATGTAACCAACGTGGAAGCCCTTTGATGAGAAGTTCTGTTTGCGAATTTTTCTGTAAAACAGCAGCAATTTCACTCTGTTCAGCAGAAAAATAATGACTTAATACCGTTTACATAAATGATTCTAAATTTGTATATTTCAACCTTTAACGAGTTTCATTTTGTGGACGATTTAAACAATGAGCATTAAACGATTCAAGTTCTCAAGTAGGGTCACAATAGATGATTCAATGTGGTCTTAAATAAATTGAGATGAATCGATAAATTATACATAGCGCAAATTTTCATGAAACAAATCATGATAATATTTAATAATGTATTTGAATTAGGCCTAACGTAAGAAGAAGAAGAAGAAGAAGATATTCGACTTAGATATCAAAAATTCGTATTGAATAATTTTCCCAGCTATTTATCATACTCAATCGCGCAATTCATGTAAGATTTTTCGATCTTGATTTACATTAAACATTTTTTTCTTTCTTCCTTCACTTTACCTGAAGGAAAAATCGAGAATACTTATATCTCTTGGATCGTTATTAATTATGCACGCATGTTCTCTGATGGACGTCGACTTTTAAGAACTTGCTCGAGTATTCAAAGCCACGGCGCAAAGACAAAAAAAAAGAGAGAAAAAGAAATATGGAAAAAAGATCAAGAAATTTAAGATAGGTAATCAACATGTCCATTATGAGATTAATTACTCACAAGTAAATTTGTGAACTCTTTTTTCAGTCATTGATCTGAAAAAAATAACTACTTGTGTATTATTTCACATTTTTTACTTATCCCAAATAATACTTTTTATTACATATCCCTTATTTATACTAGCAAATATAAAATTTGTTAATGCAATCAAGTTTGATTAAATTCAATAAAAATAATAATAATAATAATAAATCCTTTTTGTAATTATCGAATTGCTTCTACCACTTGAATATAAAATTAATTAAATGTCAGAAATAGAGAAGGGGGAAAGTGAGAGTGGAAAGAAGCTGGATCCAAGTTCAATAAGTCAAGTGAATGTATTGTGACAGTATTCGTGGCAGTTTCGTTGAGACGAGTAAAATATATTTTTTGTGACTTTTGGTCAATGTTAATCATATGTTGACCTTATAGTTGACTTCTACCTAAAGAAACTAGTACAGTTTCAGAAAGATTTTGTCAGAGAATGTACCGGCAGAAATAGCGAGTCGCTGCTCGATCGCATCGGATCGTATCTGATCTCGTCTTACAAAAGCTCGTAGCTTATATCACACGTATATCCTACTAATGCGTTTAATGTGTGCATTCTAACACAATATAACTTAAAGAGTAGCAAAACTAGCCTCATATATTGTATGGTAGCCTGGTAAAAGATATATTTAGATACTTTGCACGCTTCCCAACAATTCTCGATGCTATCTACGTAGACAAGAATTAGTTTTCTCTAATCTTCATTAAATTATTTTATAGAATCTATATGCAATTGATACCCAATAATAATTAAAATTTTCCGAATTTACTTATTAGTTGTACTGATAATAAATTATCAATGACTATATTGAAGTACATTGTTAATATAATACTTATAATTACGTTTCAATAATCTAAACAGTTTTATCTCGGCAACTTATGTACTGAACCAAAATAATAATTTAGATAATGTTATTGATTTTAAGCAGCTAATGTTATTGCTATGTTATTGATTTTAATATACTAATCTGAATTTATCTATATAGGTGAAGCAATGATTCGTTTAGAGAGATCATTTTATTCTTTCTTATTTTGTTTATTAAAGTAGAATAATTAAATTTATTATAGGATATGTTTTCTTAAAGATTAATCAATATCCAATGAAAGTGATCTTGTTTAACATCAAATCGAATTTAAAAAATAAAAAATTAGCTCAATAATTTTACTTTGTTGTTAATATTCAACATCGTTTTATACATCTTCATTAGGACAAATTTGAATAATGTTTTTCCTTTTTCTTTCCTGATTTTTTCTCGGTAATCGAAGAAAATTAGAGCAATGGTAATGAGAGGTTAAAAAATACTTAATGCACTATCCCCAGCGGGTATGCGTGTAAGGGTCCATATGAAATTATTGGAAGAAGAAAAAACTAACAGATTACTTGGCTGATAGGTTCGCGGAAATATACGATTTCGAGCTATGTAGTGTAAATGAACAATTGATAAGTACTCGTACCCTATCTTTGTAAATATATATAATTTAATAGAATATATAATTATATTTTAACTGCTAATTAAATATGAAGTTCATAGAAGTGAATAATTCCATCGAATAAATTACTTCATATTAAACATTCTTTACGATAGTCATCTTCAAAAATAACAAAAATCCTTGCAATTAAATTTGCTGAGTTATTTGTGAAAAATACTAAAGTAAGTACTTTAATCCTTTAAAACCATTGCTGGAAGTATTTAAAAATGGTAAATATACAAAAATGTAAGATTTAACTTAGTCAAACGTTATTATGGCATTTCATGATATTTATAATGTGCCAACCATAACGTTTTGCAGGACAGGTAGCTATTTTAAGGTCACATACAACACAAATATTATACATAGAAACAATTTTGCGTCGAAACTCCCTCTCATTATCATCCTTAAAGCGAATATGCAACGTCAAAACGAAGGTTGGCATCATAAGAAAGTAGAAAAGAATACGTTAAATGTATTTTAGCGAGGATGCGTGTTTCACGCATGAGAAAACGATGACGCACCATGATCGGTTCAGACGCTACGTCACTTATCCAAGTTTCTTGGAGCCGTTGGATAGCCGACACACGTCCGCCTCCTTGGTACAGGACCATGGAGCCACACTTTTGCGATTTCGTGATTGTAAATGTAGAAAAAGAGAAAAAGAAAGAGAAAGAGAGTGAGAGTGGCCGACAGCAAATTGCTTCGTGCGCTGAAACAAAAGCAAAATACCGTTGCCAAGTCGATGCTTTATAACTTCATGCGTTTCTCCATGCAAAACAGCACGTTGCACGATGATTTTTATATGCATCGATACAGCATCTTAAGTTACCAATTGTCTCTCTCTTTCTCTCTCTTTCTCACAAGAATACGAAAAAGATTGAAAGAAAGAGAAAGAAAAAGAGAGATAGGCAGAGCAATCGTTTTCTTCTTTCTTACTCTTACGTATACACCTAACCAGTCACCAACTCTCTCTGTTCTCTCTCTCTATCTCTCTCTCTCTCTCTCCCTTCTTCTTTCTTTTTCTCTTCTTTTTTTTCTTTTTTTTCTTCTTTTTCTTTCCTTCTCTCCATAAGGCAGCTCACCTTTTTAATCATTCCATCGACCGATACATGTCAAGTTCTCTTAGTCCTCTCAAAACTCAGTCAGTTTCTGACGTATGTAACGAAGCGCGCGCGCGTTTTTCCATACATGCAAACATACACATTCGGGAAAAGACTCCTTTATAAATTGAAAGAACATTTCTTTGTTTTATCGAATATGATCGCTGTTAAATGCTTGAAGAAAGAAGAAGAATAGAAAGTTAGTTATCTGTATATCTTAACAAACGTAAAGAGTGAGGAAAAAAGAGATGAGAAAAACATAATCTGGAGAGACTTCCTTTTCTGTATGTCGACTTTGCGCAGAAAGTAATCAATGACATTGCGACAGGACAACTTGTCATGCTCGGTGGAAAGATTTTAATAAGGCGAGCACTCAGTAGCACATGGCATAAATCTTATGCACAGGGCCGTGCCCGACAAGGGCAAAATGTAAGGAATATTTTTCGTCGAATAAGATTGGAAAAAAAAAATAATATACTCGATTCAACTCTTTTACGGTGGACCATGTATTCTCGAGATCTATCTTTCTTGAGTAAGTACGCAGTGTGTGTGTGTAGAAAGGCTAAAAAGTAACTTCTCGAATTTTTCGCTATAAGAACTCGAACAAAATCAATAAAAATTATCTTCATTTATCTTAATCATTGTACTTTATTATTTATCATACAAATAAATTCTTGTTTACATTCATCAAATTGCTCTAGAAAAATAATAGATATGATCCCTATGATCTATCTGTTTCTCTGTAATTACAGACACGCTGATATTCAATTTTATAATTTGTAAAATTGTTTCAACATATTTTCACTTCAATATAATTTGATTTTTAAATTGGCAAACATTTTTTAACAAAGCTAACAAATAAAGTTTTGAAATTTATCCCTGGTAAACTAAATCTTTTAAGTATTTTTATATTTTAAAATATATATAAAAAAATATAATATATATAAACTGTTAATAAAATAAACTATTCTATTGGATTGCCAAAGTCCGATTTAATTGTTGACGTAAGAAAATATGTGAAAAAGATAGAAAGTGTAACATTAGAAAACTTAGGAAAAAATGAAACCATCTCGTAAAATAATTCTGTTTCTTGCATTGCTTATGGAAGAATAATTATCTATAGCATATATTAAAGTAGAAAAGTAGCAAAATATTAAAGTAGAAAGTAGAAAAATGCATTATCATGATCATAATAAATTCTAGTTTTTCTCAGTAAATAGTTACGCCAATGGAACCAATTCGCAGAATGATTTTGGTGCGCGCATTCTCATGGAAGTCTCTCGACACTGCACGGCATGGCAAGACACAGCATGGCTTCCCGGGAACATTTTCGCGTTCGCATAATTTTGTTCTCCTGGCGTTGCACCGACAGTGGATCTCGCACGTCGTACGTCTCTCTGAGCTTATACAAAGTAACTACGTTACAGGCAAGACTCCTCTTTCTCGATCATCCATCTTCCTCGAGGCCGAATCAGCCATGGGCGTAGGATGGTTCTCTACTTCCCTTCTTGACTATATTATAGCAATGAAAACGATGGCAACGATACTAATTGGATCATGCGTTCGCTTGAAAGATTTATCATCAAAAATTTATCGCTTTTAATCTCAACACAGCATAAATATATGATTTAAATAATGTAATATAATATGCAACTTATACAGGGTGTTAAAAAAGAAACTATTTAATATTTATTTGGTGCATTGTACACATAATACTAATTGTAAAATAAAAAGTCTTAATAAATATAGATCAAAAAGTACCGGTTCTGACATACCTGACAAGCGTGTATGGAAATAGAAGGATATGTAAAACACTTTCTATAGATCACAAAGCTAGTAGAAGGCAATTATAACACTAACATGTTGATATCTCATAAACTGTTTACTTTTCGACCTATTTTTATTAAGACTTCTTTACTTATAATTAAAATATTGTGTTGTAAGCACTTTATAAATATTGAATGTTCTTTTAAACACTTTGTATATGTGGACAGTTCAAGAAGCAGTAGGGCGCCCAGCAAAGGGTGCCCTACTGCATTTGGAGATTCCCTACGTGCGAGCATGAAAAGGATCTCTGATTAAAAACGTCAATCGCTCAAAAAAGTACTCTCAAAATTTGGCATATTAAAACCGGTTAATGATATAGAATTAGAATCATCTCAGATTCAAAATAATAAAAAGAAAATAAACCCAACACAACCATAACAAAGCTAAAAAGAAAAATTTAAATAGCAAACATATATATCTTTAACGATATATCTTTATTTAATATGTTTTTAGATAAATGCCACGAATCGAATGTCGGTACTAGCCTGAAATATTAATTAAAGAACGTCATAATAACTTTTATTCTTTTCAAATAAATCTTCTGTTAGATTTAGACACATATGTGCACGCACATGCGCTTAGAATATGATTTCTTAGAAGTGGGTAAGTATAACGAGAATAATATTCGAAATTAATAGAATTTATCTCATCCGATAATCATGTAAACAACTTTCGAAAATAAAACTGTCATAGATGATATCGAGCTAGTCTAACAATGGATTTCGAGGAGGATGGTACGTAGAACTTATACTTATTACATTTAAATAATAATATACATTTTCTATGATAATTTAACAATTATTTATTATATGTCTATTACTCTTATGCACCCTTCTTATATTTAAGATTGTTCTAACACATATACATTTGTCTAAACATTAAATTCTTTCTAACGTAATTCAAAATATAAAATAATTTCGATATATTTTTATTTTATATATAATTAGTCTTATCAAAAACTTCAGAAACATCAAACAATTATTTTGTAATAATTTTTAATCAAATTTAATCGATATATACGTACATATACTTATTAATTATCTAAATATAAAGAAATAAAAATAAAAATCAATCATTAGAAATAGAAAACAGCAGTTCAAAAGTAGGTCAGGTGTACAAAAGCATACCAATAATCCCATATGTATTGAATGTATTGAGAGAAAGATACGTCTAATTGTAAGTCAAACTCTCGGTGAATTCCAAGAAATTTGTTATATATGAAATACATATAGAAAAACATTCCTTAACTACCGGCTTAATTGAACGTTCAATGTTTTGTTTACGTTCGCCTCTCTCCGTCGCTCCACGGGCGGTGACGTCAACCGAACATTGTCATTTCGTCGTTAGATTTGTATTTGACCTTCGTGTATGTTCGGTACCTTTCGATTATATTCGTAACTACTTTTCATAATAATCGTTAGTCTTCTTCGAGCGTCGGAAGGTGTAACAATAATATTACGAATATGTCATTAATTTCGCGTCGTGTATACGCGTGTGCGTGTTTTCTTCTTATGCAAGTGATATGCATATGTGAACGAGTGTGTGTAGTGCTGAAAAGTGATTTATACATATATGGATACCTGCACTTATGGATATAAGGACAAAGTACATCTAAACGTAAGCTAACCATAATTTTTAACCTTTTTAACATTTGATTTCGGTTTTTTTTTACGTATTGTTTTTTAGTATTGCAAAAATATTTTATAATGAAGTGAAACAGAGGCCGCCATAGCGTTTTCTTTGTTCCGGTTTATCAAAATAAAAAAAATATTATTCTCCTAAGTAGTATAGAAGTCGAGATATCAAATGTTTGAATAAAATGTCACAAATCTAATAGAATATGCTAATAAAATTTGAAACGAAAAAATAGGATATTCTATAATTTGTAATATATTTATTTATTGTAATTAAACTTGTAAGAAATTTCAGATACATTAAATAATTATTTTTTAAAAGCTTTAATCGAATATAATCGATATATACGTACATATACTTATTAATTATCTAAATATAAAGAAATTAAAATAAAAGTCAATCCTTAGAAATAGAAAACATCTGGTCAAAAGTAGGTCACTGGTAAGAAAAGTAGGTCAACGATACAAAAGTAGGTCAGCTGTAGAAAACCATAGTAATAATCCCATACGTATTGAATGTATTGAGAGAAAGATAGGCAAAGATGTACCTCTCGGTGTATCTCTCGGTGAATTCTAGGAAATTCGTTATATTTGAAATACACATAGAAAAACATTCCTTAACTACCGGCTTAGTTGAGCGTTCAATGTTTTGTTTACGTTCGCCTCTCTCCGTCGCTTCTCGGCCGGTGTCGACAACCGAACGTTGTCATTTCGTCGTTAGATTTGTATTTGACCTTCGTGTATGTTCGGTACTTTTCGAATGTATTCGTAACTACTTTTCATAATAATCGATAGTCTTCTTCGAGCATCTGAAGGTGTAACAACGATATTAGACAAGTACGTAATTTATTTCGCGTCGCGTCGCGTATACGTGTATTCTTCCTATGCAGGTGATATGCATATGTAAGCGAGTGTGTGTAGTGCTGAAAAGTGATATATACATATATGGATACCTGCACTATGGATATGGATTATGCAGCATTGGATATAAGGACAAAGTACATCTAAACGTAAGTTGACCACAATTTTTAACCTTTTTAATATTTGATTGCGCATAGTAGGTTTAGTGTTAAACATATTATTTCAATAAAAAATCTAGTAGATTATCGTAACGTTGTAGAATTTTTTAACAGGACACTATATGTAAGTGTCCATAATTCACATGAATAATTTTCATTGAATCTGCATATATGCATTCATAGAACTTAAAGAGTTTAAAATATGATCTCGTGTCAGATTTATTTCATAATGATGCATAATCAATTACATCTCGACAAGTGACCACTCTTTTCTTTTATTTATTTTTTAAACACTCAAGTATTTTTTTTATTTATTTTGCGTCTCGACTTGCTGCCGAATCGAAGGAAATATCCTAAATAAACATACGCACACATTTCAGTTTATGATTTTTAGGTTGTGCTGTCCTTTTCTAATTTCTAGCCGACAATGAAACGTTTGATTGGGGAATGTTGTTTATCCGGTTCTTACCTTCAGGTAATAAACTTGTTATTGGTTACACGACCCATGTTTAAGACGAGGAAAATATCGAGCATTGCAACGAGAAAAGAAAAAAAAAAAAGAAAACATCTTGAGAAGTAACACATAAATCAACGATGTTGCTTGAAGATTAGACAAAACATAAAATGTTGAAATGTATTAACGTAATACTTAAAAGTTACATCGCCTGGTGTATAATAAAATTAGTAGTAGTGGGAAGGGGGTGGAATGTTCAAGTTTCGTTTCTTTCATATCAAATTTCACGTGACATTACTGTGTACGAAACTTAATTTTCACAAAAAATGTCAAAAATTTCTTTTATGCCAACAATTAATTCAGTTGTATTGTTTTCTGGTGAACAAGATTTCATTTATAAGATGAATATTCATGCAAGGAGATAGTTTTCCGAATTTTTAAAAAGAAATTGTTTCAAAAAGTCCGTTTTTTTTTTCTAAAATATTTTCATCTCAAAAATAAAGTTAGTGAAAAAATACGAAAATTTTATATTCTCATTTCAATTTTTTTCTTTCAAATAAGACTTATTTATTCAAATGTTGTTTTCAATATTTTTATGCAAAAATAGAGAACAATCCAGACAAGTTTATATTTCTTTGCTATTCTTGCCTGTCCATTAAGATATTATATTTTTCTCTCTCGTTTCTAACCTTTTCATATTTGTCGATAAAGTTGAATAAATAAAAATAATCATCAGGTCGAGCAGAAACAAGAATTTCGAATTTTTTAATTGTATTTATTTCATTTATCTTAGTTGACAAGTAGAATGTCTTGTAAAGATTGATCATGTTTTTTCCTATTGAATTACACATTTTTTAGTATTTGATATGTTAATAAATTGAGAGATAAAGATCATGTTTTAGATAAAATGCGCTAACTATTAATAAGAAATAATATTCGTATCTCGAGTTATTTTATCATATACTTTTTGTTAAATAGTCTGTAGAATTACTTTTTTTCTTTATCATACTTTCTAAAAATACAATGAATGCAGGTAAATTGGGTGTCAATCAGCATATTATTCGTATGTAAAATACATTGAAAGTTATTTAACGTTAGCATGAAGAATAAATATTAAATTCCTAAAACGAATGCTACTTTGTATTTAATTTAATATTGTTATTACTGCAGCTCTTAACGAGAGTAAGTACAAAGAAAAATAGTTATAAAATTAATAACATGAAATTTAACGTAAAGCTTGCTGAGCATGACGAATTGCTCACGATATTATATCTATGAGATCTTAATAACTTATCTTGGATGTGAAAATTATAGGGTGAGGTATTATACGAAGTAATTTCATCCTGCTACTAGTAAAAATACGATCGGTGAATTAACACCGGTCCAGAGAAAGCTTTATTAAAAAACTAATACGTCATTATTCGCAATTGGATCGGTTGGATGTGGAACTAATAACATTTTTATAAGATATAAACAAATTTTTTATCTATATTATTTTATTTATGCAAATATTTACAAATAGTTTTATTACAAAAAAAATAGCATTTGTCTTCCGTTAGATTAAACGGCAAGCACTATAGGATGAATAGGATATATTCATGGTATATATGTTATTTATAGGTTATTTATCGAATTATATATTTGAAAAATTTGATAAGTCTATTGAGTACTTTTGCTACAGTTTTCTGGCTATTTCTTTGAAACAGTTTGTTTTAGATGGATTCGCATGGGTTTCAACTCTGATCTCGTGTGATTTGTAAAGTCGTATTATTAGAATTTATTATAATAAATGAATAGATTTTTTTCTGATAACAAAAATTCACATGTGAAATAGAATATATAACGTTGATCGTATATTTTTATGTCTCCATAAATTTATAGTTTGCATTCTGTGTTAGTTGGTATATGCATTTATTCTCTCATTAAAATATTGTAATGCTGATTCCCAACAAATATAATTTTAATAATAACGATTAAGAAATTATTTAATTGCATTAAACTTGTCATTTTACGATTCGAAAACTAGAGTTATATATCTCACGACACAACGTGATCGACGATTAAAAAAAGAAAAGATGCATGCAAGCGACATCAAACTTGATAGTCGATAGCCTTGCCGCCAGCTGAATGATCATCGAAAATATACAAAGAAGGATGATCCGTATCTTTCGATCGCGAATTTCGGAGCTCGACACACCCGTAGGACGATCGATGAGCTCGTGCAAAAGCTGACGCGCTGTACTAGTTATTGAACATGTTTCTTTCTATTTTTTCTTTCTTGCTCTCCTTCTTCTTACATTCGAAGCTGTTAAGGATAAGCTGCATCGTGTTTTTTAAAATTACAACTTTTGTATATCTTACTTTTTGTCCAATCAATAATATTAAAAGTAATATATCAATAAAATCATACGGGTACTCAACATAATTTTAATAATATTCAAGATATATATATATATATAATTATTCATTTTAACATAAGATAAATTCGTTTTATTTTAATATTTTCATCAAAGATAATTCGAATACACCAACTAGAAAAATGCAAATATTTGTACGATTATTATTATAAATCTAAAAACTTCGACTGCAACGATAGTGTGTGGGGATGTAGTGTGTGAGTGCATGTACATGTGTGTAATATATATTAGGACCTTGAATAAGTTCTCGCCGTTTTTTTTTTCATAAAATAAAAGCTTTCTTTAAAATATAAGGTTCAAAATATAAGGAAAGATAAGGTTCAATATAAGGTTCTAATTCTTCGTCTTTAAACTTTGTTGGTGCGCCAAAAACCTTCCTTATCCTCAAGTTGAAAATCATTATTTTTGAAGCGTCGAAAGCAGTCTTTGCATATTGTATCCGAGAGAGCATTGTCGTCGTAAGTCTCAACAAGAATTCTATGTGCTTCAGCTGCAGATTTCTTTTGAATAAAGTAGTGGAATAAAATTTTCCGCAAGAACACTTTATTTGACACCAAAATAGACATTTTCAGAAGCAATTAGCAAACACGTGGTTGTCACTATATTGAAATACCATAGACTGAAATTGAAGTACTTTCTTGCCGATACATTACCATTCGAAATTCCATGCACGGAGTACTGCTAAAGACATTTTTTAAGAAACGGCTATAACTTATTCAAGGTCCTAAGATATATATTAAAATTACGATCTGGCTCAACATTTTTGATTCCCAAAAGTTTGTTTCAATTTTTGAAAATATCCATCGTTTTAATATATTTTGAGTATTGTAATAATCCAAAAGTATATATTCGTCACGCGTTATGCCAGCATTAAAGGGGCAGACATACCGGCGGTTATTTTGAGCCTTGTTTTACCGCCTTACCTTCTCGCAGTTCAAGTTGTTTTTTTAATCAACACATACCAACAAGTATCAATGTATATATTTATGTATGCTTTCGTGCATATACATACATGTGCAGATATATGTACATGTGATCACGGTAGATATTACTTGACTAGTCCCCACAAAATGCGACATGAAAATATTAACAGGATAAACTGAATTATAATCTACAATAACACGTATATTTTCCTTCTGACAGAAGTGTTTTCGTTTTTTGTTAAATATTACTATTTACTTATAAATATTTTTAAACTTACAGAAATGAATAGAAAAACAATTCGATTACATTCGCCAATTATTGATACACTTACAGAGGATACAAAAATGATTCAATAGAATATTTTGCACGATAAGAGTTAATTAAAATTGCGAATATAGAAATGAGGTTTTTCTCGTGTCATAAGAATGAAGATAATAAGAAAAGAGAATGAGAGAGAGAGAGAGAATAAAAAACTTCTTAATTAAGGATATCGAACATCGCCAATTTGATTGGGATAGTAGCAAGGTGCTTGCTTATTTATCGTTCTTTCGTTTTATTTCTTATTTTTCGTCTCACGGCTAAAAGATAAAAAGCAAATCAAGGATCGATCAAAAAGAGATTTCGAGATCGGTTATATGCAAAACGAATGACAGATAGCACGTTTGTAGGGTCTGAAAAAACCGGTTATATATAATAATAGATTACCTTCTTTATGTGGCTGATTATAGGACTATCAAATTTTAATATAGTTTTCTGGTTTCAATAAATTTCAAAGTGAATTTTCAACAAAATCTATTCGTATTCATTTACATAATGCATTTAAAGAAGATTAAATTAAATTAAATTCATTTGCAATAAAAATTGGGTAAGCAACTCGGATTGATAAAATATTTATCATTTTGTTTCGTCATCGAAGTTTTTTATACGTATCGTGGATAAAACATAACTATATTTTTCATGTTTTTAATTTAAGTTTAGGTTAAAGTTTTTTTAATTAACGATGTATTACAATATTATACAATCATTTCGTGTTAGACGTTGAAATAATCGTTAGAAAAATTTTGTTTTCCTTTTTCAGTTTTATTTATTAACTTTGAAAATTATAAATATTATATATAAAGTATATTATGATTTTAACATAGAATTATAATTTATCTACAATTAAGACTTTGATTTTAATTAGCGTAATCGGAACATAAATGGCACAAATAAATCAAGGTTCGAATATTTCACATTTTTTAAACAAACATAAAACTAATTGAGACATTGGATAAGCGAGAATTTATTAATCGAGACCATATTGTATTTAAATTCGTTATTTGTAATATGCACCTACAGTTTAAAGTTCAAATAGAATTTAATTAGGTAACTATAAACTCCTTCAGTTAAAAATAGGTTAATTAAAGTATAAAAAGATTTGTAAGTAGTACCTTTTTGAGTTGCATAATTTTTTAATTATAATGAAGACTTTCTTGATAAGTTTCAAGTACTATTAATCAATGCATTGTTGACTGATTGACCAGTTGTTAGTAATCATCCAACAGTAACACGAGGTAGCATATTATCCATTGTAGATTTTTACCGATACTTCAGTAATCTCTTAACAAAACATTTACCAATATTAGGAACATTATCTTAAAATAAAATTAACAAAATTTCAATAAACCATCAATTGTAATTTACATTCGATAGGATCAAGGGGTAAAGTAAACTTTATCGAAAGTTACCTTAAATATATAAATCTATCGAGTGTTAAATAGTAAAAACATAGCTGCATCTATTGGTAATAAAGGAATTTATTTTATCGACTGTACATACTTTGGACAGTAGTTTTAAAAGCATTACTCTAGGATCGCCAGCGTAAAAGCAACACTTTGGCGTCTTGGATACTTGAATGTTCTTCGGAGGGTGATTTCTACCCTTGTTTTCCTTCCGAGACGAGATCCCGAAGAGGGTAAAAGAAGAACCCGAGAGGCCACGTTGAAGATATGGGGCAGTCGTGCGTGAAAACGAGTTCATTGGTTATGTATTTCACGGGGCATCGGGGCGTTAAAGTGTTGAAATTTCATTAAGGGTCTAATGAAGCGCGCCGTGTAAGGTCTCTCTCACGTGGAATGTTTGTTCGAAGGGTGGATGGCCCTTAGAGACGCGTAAGCGAATTTACATGCTTCAGGGCGGTTCTTCTATACTTCGTCGCACAGAAGAACGGAACAGTACTCGAGCTTTTCAGCTAAAATGCCTTTTCCTATGTCCATGAGACTCCATTCAGTCCTTTCACCGAGTCTTCGTCATTAGCGTTTCCTCTAAATAACGATCTAAGATGCGAAACCTCCCTATTTGACGTATAAACGCCCTGACTTAGACTACTAAACTAAGCGACTGCTCTTTTCAATCTGACAATTTTATACCAACTTAAAATGTATGCATATATCTACGTATATGTAAAACATATATATGTACATACATTCTTTTCTAAATATGCTAACAATAAGAGCTTCCGGGCACCATCTACATTAAGTTTAGCATCTAGTTTTATATGTTCATCTTTAACGAAGTTTGTAAAGAAGGATAATAATATTTGATGGTTCGAAAATGATTTCCTTAATTTACGATTAATATTTTCAATATCGTTAGATCAAACAAACGAAAACTTTATCAATTTTGTAAATTATTACTTTTTACAATGATGTATATATAATAAAATCTTACCTTTGTGCTCGATGAGAGATTTGAAATATATGATATCTTTACATGGGCGGATCTGGATGAAAGGTAGATCAATAAGTATAAACGCAGGATTTATGTATTTTTTTTTATTAAGTTTATTTTATATATCGACAACAACACGTCATACATTAGAAAACAGAAGGTTTCTTGAAGCAAACTCGAATGAAAAGTTTTGTGGAACAATCCGAGAGACACTATGTGAGTGTGCCGCGCCATCATCTATGGAGTCGTATATATATAATATTGCGTGTCCCTGTGTGTCAGTAGTATTGTTTTATTCACGTGGATGTATCCTGCGTGTTATATCCTTCGTGTAAGTCCGCGCGTGTGGTGTGAATGTAAATGTGTATGGGATTCGTGTCTCCGTGTACTACGATACTCTTGTGTCTCCTCTCTCGTCTCTTTCTTACTCTCTCTCTCTCTCTCACTCTCACTCTCTCGTTTTCTCTCTCTCTTTCTTTCTATCATCACTCTCTCACTCTCTCTCCAACTCGCACACACTGTTTCTCCCTATCGTTTACTCTCTCATTCTCACCTTCGCTAGTATCTCACCTTTCATCCTATCTCTCCCTCCCTTTCTTGCCCTTTCTCGCGTGCTTATCGTACTCCCTTCTACCGATATATCGACGCTTCGTTGGTGTCTCGACGAGGTGGCCTTTCCTTGAGAAATATCCGTGTGATTGAATAAACTCGAATTATTATAAACAAAACAGAAAAATAAGAATTGGTCATACTCACACATACATGAACACGCACTCATATTCGCAATCATTATAAGAAATTGTTTCGTTAAGTGCTATATATTATTTGTCGAAATTTTACGTAATATGATTAATATAGTTAATTTTGATAAAAATCGTTCTAATTTTATCTTCAGAATAAAATAGAAAACATTTTTTTATTTTAGGAGGCCACTCCATCGATTCATCCTAGACATTCTGCAAAATTTCGCACGATATCTGTCTGCCATTTTTGTGCCTCTATCTATCTATCTATTTATTTATTTATTTATTTATTTATATATATAATATATCATTTTTATATTTATATATATATATATATATATATATTGTTTCTTTGCTTCAAAAAGCGGCAGTGCATCGGCGCCGATTTCATCCTAGGTCATCAAGAAGGGAGAGCCTTCGTGTTGTCTCTTTCTCTCTCTTTCTCGCTTTCTCAACCTCTCTCGATTTCTCATACTCTGTCGCATACCCGACACGCAAGCATACATTTTGTCTACTATTTCTCACTCTCTTTCTCTCTCTCTCTCTCTCTCTCTCACACATATTCTCTTTCTCTCTCTCTCTTTCTCTCTTTGACGAGACAGTTGAAACTTCATACTTATTCCGTCTTTGTTCTATTTTTTGTGTTCTGTTTTTTTTCTCCCCTTTATCTTTTTCTTTTTTTTTTTATTTAAAATTTATTCGTTCTCGCGGTTGTGACACGTTATTAGGAACTGAGTTAGATCAACGGCTCGCACGACTCATGGAGGAAACGAATTTTGATTCCTTGGCCGAAAAGCTTGCCTAGCCCATCTACGAGGGGCACTAATAATAATTCTTCTGGGCCGAAAGATCAATGGAGAAAGCTAGCCACGCGCCCAAACGTCAGCGAGGCAACCCACTGCTCCTCCTCTTGCAATAATTTATGTACAATTTTACAACCTACGACGCCGCCGACGATATAATTTTATTATTATTTTTTTTTCTTCTTATACTTCACCTTTAAGTACACGAATAGGACCTAGACATCGTTAATTTTTTTTATTTCATCATCTTTACACTATACTAACGAAATCTAAACGTTCAATTTTCATTTTCACCACACTAGGAATAATAAATTTTGCCGTATCGTTAGTATACCTTTATAGAAATATGCTTACAAAAATAGAATTTAGCGAGGCGCCGAGAGTGCGTCGCTGCCGGGTGCGGGCAAGCTTACCATGAGTTTTTCATATCCATCTTTTCTCGGATATGGAATTAGCGTATGCCGAAAAGCGGCTAGTTAGCCGTTGCCCTCTTGAATTTTTTTTAATCGCCTTATTCCTCGGCCGATCCATGCCGAACGTCGCCGAGGATCGTGTTTTCGCGAGACTGAAAATTTTTAATATACTTTGTGCGCGTTTCTCCTATTCTTGTTTCTCTAAGTCGCGCGGGCCGTCGAGCATATTGTTCCTATGCGAGTAATTCAGCGGGTAAATTTTTTCCCCTTGCTAGTTTTCTCATTCTTTCGTTCTCTAGTTTTCTCTCTCACTCTCTATCTCTTATTCACTCTCCTTCTCTCTTTTTCTCTCTCAATCGTTCGTTTCTACTAACATACATACTCGTAAGTATCACACGTATACATACACTTTCTCTCACTCTCTCTCGCTCTCTTACTCTCACTCATTATTTCAATTTTTCCCTTTTTCTCTTTCACTATCGTACTCGTCAATCATTTTTCCCATTTTTAAGCGCTCGAGTCGATCGTTTCTTCGTTTTCTTTTCTTTTTGTATAGTTTGCCAAGAACGTATATATGTGTCTCGAAATTGTGAACAACTCATACCTTTTTTCTCGCTGTCATATACAATACACGTATAATAATAATTATTATTATTATTTTTTTTTTATAAGTGATCGCCGCTATAATCACGAACATCGTTACGAACAGAATCATATGTAAATATTAGATAGAACAAAGGGTGATACCAAAGAGCGAAAAATCTTTTTAAAACGCGTGGCGGCATTAACGAAATGTGGCGAGTGATTGACAATCGTTTCTTTCTTCTCTTTTTTTTTCTCTTTTAAATCGCAATACAATAATCGTTAATCGTACTGATAATCGTTATAAAGGTGTAATTTGTCATTATCCTCTTTTTCTTATTATTTTTTTTTTGTTTTCGTATGCACAATAACCTTTTTTTTGTCCTCTCTCTTATTTTTCATTCATGTGCACTCTCACGCGCGCTCCTAAACTTCAAATTAACATCATCATTTAGACTCGTCATTACAATATTACATTATTAGATTACATTATATCATAATACGCTAGCGTTTATTCAATAAATTTTACATACTTTGATACGCAGTATGATGGTTTTCAAAAACGGTCATCGGCCAACCAAATTTTGTTCACACATCAATACACCTACGCTCAGTAGTCGAAGTAATTTGTACTTGTAGCCATATATTATAAATATTTTTAGTAGTTTCGGCCCCTCTCTCACGCTCTCTTTCTTTCTCAATCACTCTCTCTTTCTCATTCGCTCGCTCACTTGCTCACTCTTTCTCGCAATTATCATTTCACAATGCTTTTATGTCATTCCACTCATTTTCATACACCATTATATCGAGGCCCTACACATTTTTTTTTCTTTTTTTGATACGAATATTTAAATATTATTTTACCACCGCTTTTCCTCCATTATTTCCTCTTCTCTTTCTCCTCTTCTTTCTCTCTCACACTCACATACAAACGTTCACATATACTCAATTTCTCTCTTTGTCTCACTTTCATGTTCACCTATGCACTTTATTTTCTTTCTTTTCACCTATCGATCAATTTTTATTATTTTCTCTGAATTTATCATTCGTCGTGCACTCTCTTTCTTTTTGCATCCGTTAGTGTCAATCAAAATCTTAATTTTTAACAATAGACGACAATAAAGTACTTTCGTCTAATAATGCACGCCCTTACCGTCAGCTTTCTCCAAATCGTCACGTATTATTTTGTTGCGCTTATATACCTTAAGTTTATCAAGAGATATCGTTGCCAAAAATATATAAAAAGCCCCAGAAACGTGATTTTGAAATCGAAACAAATGTGCTCAAATTGAGAGTGAGCACCGGCGTCAGATCTCATTAGATCGCGAAATGACTATCTCGTTTCCATTTTTTTCTCGTTTCTTTTCTTTCCCTCCCTTTTTCTCTTTCTTTTTCTCTTACTCTTTTCTCCTTATACTTTTTTGTCTTTTTTCTAGTATCTCCATTTTTGTTTGAAAAAAGTCGCGAAATATTATTCCTTCTATTCATCATGTAACGAACTAGAAAGAAACAGGAAAAACGTTGTCGAGCAAACGAAGAGAAACGTTTACAATGACCTTGTCATCAAAGCGGAACTTTGACGATCGATCGATACAATGTTGACAATTTGAGATCTTTACGTTCCTCTCCGCTCGAATCTTTGCAACAATACTTTGAGGATCTTATCGAGATCGTGGCATAGTCACCGGGCGACCAAATCACCTCGAAAAATTTACAATAAATGTTTCTTCAGCTTATCGTTTCATTCACTCTAGTTCTCTGTCTTTCTCTCCCTTTATCTTATTCTCTCTCATTCGATCATTCATTCACGTTTGTCATGGGCTTCCTTTTTTTCTTTCTCATACATTTCTTTTACTTTCAACTAATGAAACAATCATCTCTTCTTATTTTTTTTATTTTTTCATCCTTTCTCTTTCTCTTTTTCTCTATCTTTATTTTTTTTTTTACAATAATGTCTAAAAACCACGAGAGGATAGGTAAAATTTTTATCATTTTTTTACTCTTTTATACACCTAAAGTTACTTGCACCCGTTTCGGACGGGGCCGCCGGTGACCAAGCCGCTATCACGATGGTGGCTCGTAACGATCCTTCTTTTCGTTTTCCCATATTCTTTCTCTCTCATATATCTGTTTTTCTTTTTCTCTTTTCCTATCTTTATCTCTCATCGTTCCCTGCTCTCTATTATTCTATTATCTTTCATTCGTACGCGCATACTCATTATCATCATCCCACACTCTGTTTCATTCGTTCCGCTGTTTCTCTCTCTCTTTCTCTCTCTCTCTCTCTCTCTCTCTCTCTCTCTCTCTCTCTCCCTTTCATTTTCTCATGCACTCGTGTCTTCTTATTCGCTCACACACATTCCTTTTGCTCGTGTATACTCATTTCACATTTCGCTCGAATCTCTCGCTCTCTTTCTCCCTACTGTTTCGAATTAATATTATTATCAAGATACCTCGCTTCAAAATTCTGTCACCTCTTTAAATTCCATTTCTTTCTCTTTTTGTCTATTTCGTTTTTGCTGCATCGAACGTTTCTTTTTTGGTTTAGTCGAAATGCAACCGCGACCTTTATAAAAATGTATACTTAATACTTTTAATTGCCTTGAAGTTAATTTTTCTTCCACAATGGTTTATTTTTTCTTTTTATTATCTTGTCATAATCTTCGGCTTTTCTTTAAAGATACAATAACATACTATACGTATATGGCTCTACAGATGTTCGCTTGCACTGCAACTCAAACGTGTGTCATGAATAGCCTCTCGGTCCGTCAATCGTTGCTTTAACGCAATATATCAGTCATCTGCGATATTGCCTCTATTGATCCATATCTCATGTTTAATCCTAACCAGAATCTCGTTATCGAAATGATTACTTATCTATTCCAAATAGCCAATATCGAGGAATGATCGTATCGCGTTAAGCTCCAATTGACGAAGCCGTGAGCACGGATTTAGTGTTTTATTTTGTTTTCTTATTATCATTATTATTAATTTTTATTTTTTATTTTGAAAATTAGGACCTTCCCGTTCGACTCGAGTTGCAGGGGAACTCGAATGCATCGGGAATTCTTGTTTAGAAACTCCTACCCGCGTTATGCTTCTGTCGGGGTACCCGCAGGCAACACACCCTGGGTTCTTTTCTTGCGCCGCCATCTTTCCTTCCTTCATTTTTACTTTTCTTTCTTTTTTGTTCTTTCTCTTTCTCTCTACAGCTCGACCGTCTTGACAAACAATACCGTCTCGACGACGACGACGACTTATCCTCTAACTTTATCCCTCTATCTCACTATTCTCGCCCTATTTATTATTTCTTTTCTTCTTATTTTCCCCCTTTTTTTTTCTTCTTCTTTTTTGAGGTTTTTCGTTGGGAGTTTTCGATAAGGTTCGGCGGAGATAACGGCCTAATGTAAAAATCAGGATGTTAATTTAGCACGGTGTGTAAAAAACGTTCACGGGATGCGTCGCGAATTCAAATGCCAATTATTAGCGTCCGTTCAGCTATATCTCTCTTTTTAATTTCTATCTATCTGTCTCTTTCTCTTTCACACCCCTTCGGTCTATTCGTCGACGGTTAATATCGAGTTTAGTACCCGTCATCCGTTCGGATCAATTCGAAAGTCGAATCGATTCGTCACATTGCTTTCGTCACCTCTCCATATCCCACCCTCCCGCGCTTTAATCATTTCTTTCTTTTTTTTTTTTTGATTTTTCCTTCATCGACAGGTCGCACGAATCGACCTCTCGAATCGTCCAAACGATTTTCGGGGTACCTTGGTGTTGCTAGCGGGCAGCCCTAAGTCTCATTGACCGTTGGCGTGTACGTGTGTGTTTGTTTGTTTTTCTTTTTTTTTTGTTTTATTCTAACCCTCTTGTGTCTCGTTTTGATGGTACCAGGAGGGTCGCATTACTGTATACAAATATCATTAGGTTTTACATTATAATATAGGATCCTCTTTTTTTTTTCAATACCTCTCTATCGCTCGCTCGCTCTTTCTCTCTCTTTCTCTCTCTCTCTTTCTCTCTCGCAATCTCTTCGTTTAAAGTTATGTGGCATTTATATACGCATTGTTTCGTGGGAAATGAGAACCAGTCTTATGGCGCCTGTCTGTTAAAGCTCAGGCATATTCTGTAACGTAAAAATATATACATTCATCTGTGTGGTATGTATAGTGCTGCTCTGTAAACTCAAGATTTTACATCAAGTTAAATGCAATCTCCATTTAGAGTCCTCTGTACAAAAACGTTTAGCTACGCTGAGGCAGATATTATTCTCACGCCCCGATCTCGTTGAGTCCGTGCCGGCGACTAAGGCGCCCCACTAACCGATCCGCTCGAGGATCATACACCTACGAGGAGGAGCTTGTTTAGCGGAGGAGGAGGAGCAGGAGGACAGGATATATATAATCGCGTCCTCCTCTGCGGAATCCCTGCGGATCGTCCTCGTTGTGCTTCCTCGAGCGATCTCGATGGTAAAGTAAAGGGGGCGTGTGCCGACTACTGGCCTCGCGGGGCTATTTAAGAACGAAGCGGACCCGCGGGTAGGTCGGTGGTTATCATTACATGTATGTTTTATTTTATTTTATTTTATGTTTTATTTTTTTTTGTTTCTGTATTATTATTTCTTCACAAACTGCACGGCAACTAGTGTTCTGTTATTCATGGTTTACCTTTTTTTATGTTTTTTGTTTTACTTTTCCTGTTTTACATCTGTCTATTACAGCTGGTACCTGTTTCGTGTGCGTGCGCGTATGTTGCTGTGCGTGTATGTGTACATGTATGTATGTGTGTATCTATTTCCTTCTCTCTCTCTCTCTCTCTCTCTCTCTCTCTCTCTTTCCTTACTTGCAAGTATACTTTCCCTCTATGTCTGCTGCGCGCGTGTGTAAACTATGTAATATGTGTGTATGTACTATGTAGGTATGTATGTATGTGTGTCGATCAAAATGGTCATGTGAGGATGGCGTAATCCGTGTGATGTCCTATCTGTGTGTGACCAAACGTCTCCCTTACCTTATCGTCGTCGTATTATCTTTAAATATCATTAGTATACTATATATAATATTATATCGAAAATAACGGATAATACAACACGTAGGGAATCGAGGGTTGCGGATAGATAAAGAGAGGGTTGGGACGGGACGATGGTAATGGCGGTGGCGGTAGTGGTTCGTGACGGTGGTTGCTGCGATAGTGGTGGTGACTAGTCTTTCGTGAATGGAATTCGGGGGTTAAATTGGATGTTTTGGGACGTAGCTGCTAATAATAGCCGGTTCGTGAAGGGTAGGAAAAGGTAGGTTCGTGGGCTAATCTCACGCGTTCGTACTCGCGATCGGTTGTCATTAAAGGATCTCCTTCTCCTTTTTTTTTTAAGGGAAAAGATTCTCCCATGGGCACTGATCGCGAGTGCCGAGACGGCGATCGTGAGCGGCGGAGTTAAAAGTTACATGGTCTCCCCACACATGTGCATACAATCGTTATACGTTACGAAGTCTTCTTTTTCTAGAATTCTTTTCTTTTTAAATGCTTATTCTCTTTCTTTTTTTTTTTTGAATGCTCTCATTTGGTTGCTTCGTCCTTCGTAAAACTGTTTACGGATAAAACACTAACTGTTTAATATTTTAATTCAGCGGGATTTAACTTTTATTTTCTTTTTTTTTATATTATTCTCACTGCGTTTTTTAAATACCAAGGGAGTTAATCATTCCGTGGATTTGATCAGTGATCGGGAGTTTTCTTTTTTTGATCGGATGTTGGTAGTGGTGGTGGTGGTGGTGGTGGTAGATGGGATTATTCGGAAGGGATAGAAGGACGATTTTCGCGGCACTCGCGATTTGCTTAATCCACCGGGTTAGGTATCTGGTAAGGAAGGAAGGAAGGAATGTAGAGCTTAGAAGGAGCTGAGGAGAAGAAGGACTAAATGGTTTAGGCTTAAAATCGGGCATTGGGTTATTTTTAATCGCTTGCTTATTAGAACTGGACTGGCTGATACAACTGGTAGAATACAAGTTATTTTTTTTTTTTTTTTTCATTTGTTTTACATACGGCTATTACTTCGATATACGGTAGGTAGTTAGTATGTAGTTGTCGACACACAATTCAATGATTACTGGGCGTTTACTGTTTATACTGCTTTACTGCTTGTTAATTGTTAATAATTAAGTAAGTTTAATTGTAGTTAGTTAGCTCTTACGTAGCTCTTGTCATTCATAGTTAATGCGGTTAATTCTACGCTTGTAGTTTTGGGGGCATAGTTTTAGGGAATGTTTTCGGAGGAAAGGGCTGTTAGTTTGAAGGGTTACGGGTGTTATGGGGATTTATCGGTGTTACGTGTGCTGTGTGTGAGGCACCGTCGAGCTAGAATCGATCGCAGCAAAACCAGTGGATCTCTTGGAGGTTCACCGAGCTCGCCGCGCGACCGTAGCAAGATCGGGCATTTTCGATGGGAAGTGGGAGAGACCATAGTACACATATATATTATTGTAAGTATACTTATCGCATAGTAATTGCATTTAATCAATATACGTGTGTGTTATCGGTGCATAGCAGCGTTCCGAACTCCTTGCGATAACCAAAACTTCTTTCATGGTGGGGGTGGTGGGTTTAGAGAATGAGTGTACGTGCGTGTGCGTGCATGCGTGCGTCGTGTAGTGTGTTCGATGTTTTATTTTAAGCACTTTTATTCATTTTATCGTTTTCTCTTTCTTCTCTCTCTTTCTCTCTCTCCTTTTCTCGATAGACTCTTTGCTTAGCGGAAAAGCCGACACTTCGAGGAAAATGTCGCGTTTACTCGGTTGGCCCCGAGCGAGGTACGAGCTTGAATATTTCATATGTCAAGTTGCTGATATTCCGTGGAAGTCAACGAGTTGGTATAGGTCGTGCTGCTAGTCTCCGAGGGTAGCCCATTAAAAGCTCCTGTGACGCGAGAATAGAAACGCTCGAGGGATTACCTGTTACCTCGCCTCGTATCCTAAGATAGGAGTAGAGACAACGAGATAGTGTTTGTTCTTCTGTTTCTTCGATTTTCTTACGAATTATATATCCGAATGTATCTTTCTATTGTTATTTTCTATGAGTACACCTAAGATCTTTACGAAATGTAAGCCATACCAAAAAGCAGAGTCAATCGAATTTAGAGAGTTATCTTTGTGTATGTGTATTTCTGTGCGTGTGCCTGTTTTGTATGTGTGTGCATTTGCGTTTCACCAGTTTAGGATGAAAAAAATGGGCAGCGGGCGAGCACCAGTCAGGCTTTGGGTGGGCATTCGGTCTATGTCGGGCCCCTTTGTATAATTTTAGTATTTTTTTTCGTATAAAATCAACACTGAAGGCACATTCTATCGGACGAGTCGGCCCAGTGTGTGCTGTGAATGAGAGTGGGCGCGGTACCCGAATCCACGCAGCTTGCGTGGCCGCGGCTAACCTGGCGACGTTCTTTTTTGCGGACCCACGAGGGACTTATGCACCCCCGACGCTAACGGGCTTCCACAACTAATAAAGATATTTAGATATCCTTTGAGGTCCCTGGCTTTTTAATAGCCTGGATGGGCTAGGTACGAAGGAAAGGATCGAGATTTCGGGAACAGGAAATATCAAGGTCGAAGGATTTAGGATATAAATGGACGTAGGGTGGATGAGGATAATCCTTTTTCTTCCTTTTCTTAAGCGAAGCTATCTAATGGCAGCCGCGGCCGGGTCCCGCGCGAGAAACTGTTGATTCGTGTGGCGGTTATTTTGATCCGGTTGCCTTCCTCTATTGCATCGGGTTTTGGGGGTCTGTCATTTTTTCGCTTTTAGTCGAAATGGCTATTTCAAAATTGAGAGCCGGCCCGACGCTCGCCTGACTTTGCCCAGGTCAAACTGAACAATCATTTGCTGGGATCAGGTTCAAGGTTTAAGATAGCTTTTGAATTTAATATACGTACTAGACGGTCAGGATCCAATCCATTCAATCGGACATGGTCTATCTGGAATTTGGTTAAATGAAAACCTATTGATTCCGAACATTTGATTAGTAAGATTATTGATCTCTGTTAATTGTGGCAAAATCGAGAGATAGTCGGATGTTCAACGAAATCGCGTTATGACTTTGACTAACGATGATGATAATAATAAAGGCCAAGATCGCATGTTGTACGGACCAAAAGCGAACCAGTCTTTTTTTTATTTTTGTACTATTTGTAATTCGCCGGAGTATCAACGACGATCACGATACTGTACGATTATTTTTATAATGTCATCGTCAAGACGCGGCCAGAACACGAGCTTTCGTTGACGTTGCGTTCATTACATAAATTATTAATCCGGTTTACATGATGGGAAGGCTGTACGAGTGCACTGCGTGGCCTCTCGTTGTCTGCATCATTTACACGTGAAATAGTAATAGTTTGAGGTTGTCGCGATTCTTTATCATGGATTATAGAGATTGGCCATTCTGGTACGTATATTAAATCCAGGACAAAAACGCGAAGAATCTGCGTGTATCGATGCGTGTGTGTGCATGTGTAAACTGCGTGTTGCAAAGTGTCATGTTTTATATTTCTTCTTGAGTTTTGAAGAATTTCGTCGGAGAGGAAACATTGCTTATAGTTGTGAAAGGAAGTGAAGCTCGTACGATCGTCACATTGAATCATCGGTCTCTCTTTCAATAGTTTAACATTAATTAACAAACATCAAATTGAATTTTATAATAGTTCGATCTGCAATATTGTTTTATTTAAATTGTCCGATTATTGTTTTTGTTCAATAAAACAAAAATTGGCATACCGTCTCCGATGAGTAAAGCACGTTCGTACGAGCGTTCTACTAAATATGCGTGGCTCTTAAAGGTCGTCCCTAATTAACTCATTAATACTGCTTTCCCCTACTGTCCGTGTTACCCTCTGATAACGGCAAAGTCTGTACAATAGTCCATCCGGAGATAAACCGTTTTTTAACGCGGACATAACTGAACGGTAATCAGATTCGTGACAGTGCCGCTTCCACCTCGCTAAATCAAATAGAAAAAGAAAACCTAAGCTAAAACAAAACAGTAAACAATCATTTCATTTTGTTCAACTTACGATGGACCAGCCTCGTTTCTTTCTTTTTCTCTTCTCGTTTCCATAACTTGGATAAACGAGTTAACAGCGGTAAAGTCAAAGTATGTAACTGATAGATTAAACAAAAACAATTTGACTTTTTTTCGCACAGATCTTGACGAATTACAGTGCTCCGGCCACTCGAACAGAGGAAGGAGTGGCACTGAACGCGATTCCGTTAAAAAGATTGACTAGCGATAAAACTTATCGTTAATACGGAAAAATACAGAGTGCCGTTCGATTCTCTCACCTTGAGATCACGAACGTTCTGTGAAAACGTATAAAGATACAACACGCGAAATCGAGGATATCAAACTATAGAGTCCTCGATCTGTGCGATGAAGTTCTTGATATATAAAACTTAAACTCAACAATTAGAGAGGCGTACCTATAGGCGGAGACGTCGATCGAGAAGAATAAAATTAGATCCCGTGTCAAACGGGACATTTGTTTCTCTAATAATCGGATATACTATTATAATAAACAATAGATCTGTTGGATCGATCTTTTTCTCTTTCTTTCTCTGTCTTTTCTGTTTCTTCTTCTTGATTAATTCTTATCGATAGACGTCACGCGACACGAATGCCTAAAAAACAGAGGCAGAGGGTTTGGAGGAATTTCTTCACACAGAACTTTCTTTATCTAGGCCTCGCGCTTCTCTTTTTTCCATACCTTTTAATTATTTTAATCTTTTAATATCGATCATGCTTTTTAGCTTCCTCTAGGTATTATTGTTCATTCACGCGCGAAGGTTGTTACGGTTTCAATCGTTTTCTGTCCTTTGAATTTTTTTCGGAATCTCTAATTGATAATCCTTTCGAAGATCATTCATTGATCTTAGCATGAAATTATAGGGCCGTAATCATGTTTATTTGAATAGTTTCAATTTTAAAATGTTACGTGATTATCGTCAAGCTAATATTTTTTGAAGTTAATTACCGATGGTTTGATGTATGTTCGGCAAGTATTCGTACGAGCTTATCTCGGGTAGATATGAGTAACGAAGGAAAGCTACGTTGAGCTTTCTGACAGGCATAAGTAGTCACGTGAACGTAAAACCGGTTGGTTGAGAATGCTTTAATTGTCGCGAGTAGTTCGCGCAAGTACGGTGAAAATTTCGAACGGAAAACCAGTTCGTCGGGAAGGTTACGTCTCGTAAAAACTAGCTCGTAGTACGAATTTACTGCTCGTGCATACGCATTACAGGTTATTTAAAAGTCACGAAAAAAAAGCAAAAGAACAATGAAGGATCCTTCGCGCGATACTTTCGAGGTAGCTCCAGCTTTTTTCGTTTCTTTTATTTTTTCTTAAAAAAAAAAAAATTCGAAGGGTTTTATTTCTCAGTGCTTATTATTGTTCTCGTCGATCATATTATTTATTACCGAATTTCACGGGTTTTATTCTTTCTTTTTTTACTCACGTTTTTTTTTCTTTTTTACAGGGGTTAAGTTTGACCAATCACGGTTGCGTACCAATCGATGTTCGACGATCGTTTAGAAATAATGTATCGTGAATAATTTGGGGGCGTTGTTTTAGGGTATAGGTGAGATCGAAATTCCGGGGCTAAGAGGAAAATGGAGGAGGAAATTGGAGGAGGGTTTATTCGATTAAGTATCGAAGGGATGTAGCATAGAGTTCCAAACGCTCCGTGATCTACAGACATTCAATATTAAACAGATCAATCAACTATGTCGTCGTTATAATACCACTAGGATAGCTCATAATCGTAAGTTTATATCAATAATATAATTATATTATTAGATATCATTAATGCTTGTGTCGTATGTATATTCTCCGTGTACGTATTGTGTGTGTAATTAGTGTTATTTTCTTTTTCTCTCTCTCTCTTTTTTTTCACATCTCGCGTATCCTTTCGCGCTTTTACTTTGTGTATACTCGTGTACGTACATACGTGTTCCTTTTTTTTCCTATTTATCATTTTCATCATTATTACACTTAAGTTTCAAGTTACAAGCTAGCGTATAAATGATGGGTAAGAAACGACCACTCGGACGCGCGACAGTTCTTCTCTACCGATTCGTATCCTGGAAAAAAGCGTCTCCTATTGGACACTTCGTTCTCACTCGCAGGAGAAACGAAGGAACTATGTTTTCAGGACAATCGCTATCTAGCAGCCTGATCCTCGACGTCCTTTTTTTATTTATTTATTTATTCTTTCTTTTTCTTTCTTTCTTTCTCTCTTTCTCACTTATTTCTCACAATTAATCTCTTATCATTTCTTCTCTTATAATATCTTCGTCGGAGAATCGATTAGGAAGAACTGTCCGGTCTCGGTGGGTGGTTTGTTAGCCGCCATGTATCGGGTTGTTTCGTACCGTTTATACTATATATCATTAATCGTATTATCGTAAAGTATCATTAGTCATTAGTTACTTTTAATTAATCGTTAGGTATAATTCAATTAATCAAATACTCTTAACCCATCTTTATCGTTTAATAATTATTGTTTAGGTAGTTTATAGTTTCATTAGGTTTTGATAACGCGTTTCTTTTTTTTTCTTACGGATCTTGGAAACAAAACCTTTTACCTCGTGGAAAGGATTGTGGGTGTTAAGGAAAAGGGAAAGTGGGGATAAGTAATGGCGATAGTAGTTACAGGAGTGGGTACCGGGTGTCGTGAGGTTCTCGGAGGGGACGCACCTCTTGTCCCGCGCGAAAATCTGCGAAAAATCAGAATGTCGATTAGCGCATCAGCTTCACCGATTCTCTCGCTCATTCTCTCTTTTTGTTTAATTTTTTTTTACGAATTACGCATTCTCTCTTTTTCTTTTTTAGCACTCTTACTCCTAACTCGCTCACTCTTTCTCTTTCTCTCTCTCTTTCTCTCTCTTTCACCCTCGCTCGCTCTCTTTCGTTCATTCTCTCTCTCTCTCTCTCTCTCTTGCTCGCTCGCTTCATACACCTTCTTCCTTTTTTTTTTCTTTCTCTCGCGCAAGCTCTCTCTCTCTTTTTCTCACTCCATCTCTCTTTTATCATTTCTTCTACAAAGAATGTTCGTATATACATATAGTATGTATTTACGTCGTGCGAATTGCTTTGAACGCGTCGCGTCTTAAAAACGAATTGCAAGTGGCAAGGTTTCCGATTTATTATTGATTCATATTGTTCTTAGCTCTATTTCTTGTTTTTTTTTGTTTATTTCTGCGATTTTTTTTCATTAAGTACTTAGGTTACATTTTTTCTGTCCTTCTTTTATGTTTTATTCATCCTAATAATATAGGCTTTTTTTGGTTTTATTTGTTGTTCTGTTTTTATATATTGGATATATATATAAATATATATTATATATATATATATATAGCGGCGTGCTCGGTTTTCATTGATTATTATTTATTTGGAGTTACGTTTTTTTAGGTTTGACGTTACGTCGATCGGCTCTACCCACGCTCATGGGCCAGCGACTATCGTTCGTCGCTAGTGGCCTCCTCTTCATCGTTATTATCCTTATTCAAATATCTCATTTTATCTTATCTTATTATTCCTTATTCCCTTTCGTATTTGCATACGTTCGGCTTCTTCACAGATCGATCATCGGAGGAGCATTGCTCATCGCGTCGTCTCGCGAACGCTGTCTTCTCGGTGAATAATTGGACTGCCGAAACGAGAGAATTACACTGTTTGGAAGATGATTTAAAAAGCA
>JACGTP010000463.1:0-32443 GCA_023678845.1 Mischocyttarus mexicanus
CTAGCACTAAAAAGTGCATACGAAAAACGCAGTAAGTAAATACTAGCACTAAAAAGTGCATACGAAAAACGCAGTAAGTAAATACTTGCACTAAAAAGTGCATTTAAGAATCACAGTAAGTACAACCTGCTTAAATGCAGATTGAAATACCTGCTTAAATGCAGATGAACACAATTGCTAAATGCAAATGAACATACCTGCTAAATGCAGATGAACATACAGTAAGAATATACTTTTCTTATTCAGAATGATCAAAAATGAATTAACGAATACGCTAATTAATAGAAATACTTAATAAATAAATATTTGAAATATTTTAATCTACGTAATTTTTTTTTTTTGACCAAAGGAATTGATCTAATAATAAGAAAATTAGAAAATTTCATTTTAATCTAATTATATATAATAATTTATTTATATTTACACAGTGTAAATTAATGAGAAGTTATTTTAAATAATTCTAATTGGAAATGTATAAATCTTACTAAGCGAATAAAAATACACAAAAGTACAGCCAGCACTAGCGAGTGCATATAAATATTTCAAGAATATGCATTTTGATTCTAAAATTATTTACAAATAAATATTAAATTAACATAAGAAAGAGAGAGAGAGAGAGAAAGAGAGAGAGAAAGTTCTAAAGAAAGTATTTTTATTAAACATATATATATATAAATAAAAGTTTCATAAAGAAGAAATGAAAACCTCAGATAAATGACATTAAAATCATTCAATAATATTTTTTACAAAGATTTTAAAATAAAATAAATTATTTTATTGGAATAAAAATGCATAAGACTTGGTATTGAAATAAACCTAATTAAGAAAAGGCTGTCCCACACTTTCTCAAGAGAGAGTGTGGATTATATTAATAAGTTCAGAGTACAGGGACCAGGCTTGCATACGAGATTGTACATGCACTTGGATTATCAAGCTTGTAGATTTTCATTTGGAATAATCTTTTTTGCCATTTTACTATTTTTTTTTGGTCTTTTTTTTGTGTGTATATTTAGTCCTAATGAATATTTGCATAACTGTCACATTTGTAGTAAATTATGATGTAATGTAACACAGCATCGGTCTTCGATGTGTAGAGCTGCCTTTATTTATGAAATCATAGTTGCATATTAAATTAATTATCACACTCTTCGATGATAATAATTACACCTATCTTATTCACATAAAATAATAATAAATTTATATTGAAAATCTATGAGACTTGATTAATTTAGGATCTGTTGAAGCAAGTAGTAGTAATTAATTAATTAATTAATTCTAAATTATCTTTCACTATTAGGTTAATATTTTTTTTTATATATATTTAATTGAAATTTTTCTTCTTTGAAGATTTCATATTGTATTTATATATACTTCAATTTATATTTATTTCAAATATGTGCTTCGAAAATTGTGGAATTGTATTACTATATATATATAATCAGGTTTTTATTGCACAACTTACAAAGTTTTTTACAATGTCTTATCATTATTTCACTTATAATTATCTTACATTTTGAATTGTATTACTATTTTTTTTCTCTTTTGTAATTTGATAGAAATAAAAAAGTGTCTTGTTTATAATTAATGTAATACGTACATCAGACACTCGATGTAACTGCATATATATTTCACGTTAATATAATTGTAATTAAATAAGAAACTTTATGTAATCTATCGATCAAATATAAAATTTGATCTCGTTATGGTTATGATTATGGCAGTATGCATAATTGCGTATGCATTTTATAATACGACACATGGTGCAATATTTTTTATTTAAATTTTTTATTCCTTTCAACGCGATGTTAATTAATTTTGAAATATTGTGTAATATTTACAATTGTTTAAATTTTTTTCAACGTGTCTTGAATAATTTATTGTGCGTATACTTGTAATTGTATTAAATAATTAATAATTTTTATACATGGTAGGAGAGACAAACATTATGCATCTTTGCATTATGTTTGCAAACATATCAAAATGAATCATTTTGTATTCTTTTTTGTTTAAATATAAAACACATTTTCTAATGCATCGAGAATTCGGAATTTTGTGATGTCCACTTTTTGGTCATTTAAATTCTTCTTTTTTTTATTTTAAATTTCATTGCTTATTAAATTATCCAAATTATTAAATTATCCAAATTATTAAATTATCCAAGTTTCGGTCGCGAATTATACATCGAATTTCATTTTTCCACACATGCCCTTTTTATCGAGTTTTTTTGTTACAGAAAGTACTGTTGGATATTTACAACAGTGTCTATGATATTATTCCAAGGTTCGTCATCCAGTGAACAAAAATTAAAGGTAAAAGAATCACGGGCATAGTAAAACACTCCATTTTTTTTTTATCGAGGATTTGAACGAGGGAATAAGGATTATAAAAAAAATAATTTAACCAGAAGACGAAGTTTCCATAATGGTTTTTTTTTATTCGATTCAAAATATTGTTGTCTGATTTATTTAAAAAATTAATTTTTGTTTCAGGGTCATCAATATTGGCAAGATTCAATTTCTCTTCTTTCAGCTTGTTTTCTCGTAGTAGTTTCTTATCAGGTTTCGTGTCTGAATGTATGAATGTATGAATGTATGTGTGAACAAACTTTCTATATTCGTTTAATATGTCAATTGTGCTATTATTTTCAGGACATTTTCATCGTTGGTTGTTGATATTCTCATTGGGTTTTCTTTAATTATAAATCTTTTCAAATTGTTTTTATTTACAGGTAACAACAATTTTTTTTACAGCATCTGAAGAGGATTAGCTGTAGTTAGAGATTATATATTAGATGATAAGATGATAAGATGATAAGATGATAAGATGAATAATGTAACAAAAATTTAAATATAAAATAATTATAAATATAGATAATAAAATTTAAAAATTAAAATATAAATTTAATAATCATTAAAATTGTTTTAATCCCATCAAAAATTAAAATACTTTTACCAGGTTTTAAAATAATACGAGGAATATTTGTTCTAATATTACGAATTTTTGTTACTATTAAAATAATATTAAATGCACGTCAGTGCACATCATCACAATGCGTGCGTTCGAATTGTAACAATTTGCGTGTTACATTCGAGGTATTAGTCGAATGTAAATCAAAACGATTTACATTCTTGCGTTTGTTTAATTATAAGAAATTTGCGTTTTAGATTTGAATGTTACAACCGAATTTATGTCAATGCGTTTAAATATGTTTGCGTTTAAATATGTATGCGTTAATTTAGAGATGTTAATCGGGTAGGTAGGTAAGACGATTAAAAACGATATTCATGATTTTTCATCCAACTTTAAATAACAATCTAACTGCGATATTCGATAAAAAAAGAAAAGTTGGAAGAAAAGAAATATATGAATCGTTTTTCGCGTTTGAATTTTTTGTTCAATTTCTTTCTCTTATAAATGTTTCAATTTGTTTATAAATTAAATGTAGAAGTAGAGTCTTAGCCCGAGGGTCTCCGAAGACAGCAACCTCCTCGTGGTGAGACCTGGGTCGGTATTACTTGCGATTTTATAACAATTTTTAATTGTTAATTATGTAACGCAAGTACTATCGGGCAAATGGCTGTATTAAATTCAATCTAAATTTATTTGCATGTTTAATTATTATTCACTTTTTTCTTTTGGTTCTTTTCTGACACATTGTCTATTTTTTATTTAAATAATCAAACGTTTACGTGGGAAGAAACTTTTAATGATTTTAGTTTCCGCGTAAGCGTAAATGTACAAAAATCAAAGAAGATATTTTGATGAAATGTGAACGGTAAAAAATTGTTATAAAAATTTATTATAAGTTATAAATACATGTAAAAGGAAATACGTGTGCATTAAGATTAGAATTTTCGTTCGTGTAGAGGCATCGGATTGTTGGATGCAACAAAAATGGCAAATTGTGAAAGATAGAACAAAATGCTAATTTGACTGGGTTACTTTTCTTTTTATTTGATTTCTTTTCTTTTTTATTTTCAAGAAAAAAAATATCTCAGGTCGGATAAGAAAAAAAGAGTGTGAGAGGAAATTAATTAATAATAATAATATATTTCCATATTAAGTAGTATAATGTCATTCTTTTTTTATTGGTTCTATAGAAAAAACAAAACTAATACGCATTTACTCGAAGCTCATATAAACTCGAGTTCCGTTCGCACGCTTTACTTATTCTAATTATTTTGTCTGTGTCTTATGAAATATTCTTTTCGAAATAATGAAAAAGTGAGAGGATAGGCAGAGCTATGATGGATAAATGTTAGTTTAGTATACGGTGAAAATTATGAATAGTTCGTTCAGAACGATGGAAGAATCATTTCGAATTGGTCCTATCGTCATTTAAATGATATTTCTATGTCAGTACATTGTCGACTATTTCTTTCTTTTTTTTTTTTATAATTATATCGATATTTAATTATATATATACAATATATTATTTCGTGTATCCACATTTGTTTAAAAAATACAACAAACCGTGCAAACGGCGCAACATTATTTTCTTTGGCACGAGTGAGAGGTACTTGTAACAATTTTTTATTTATTTATTACTATTATTATTATTATTATTATTATTATTATTATTTCATTAGCAATTGTCCTACACACTAAATGTTTATTCTTTAGTGTTTACCTGATAATTATTTTTTTAATTATTTTTATAAGACGGAAGCACCGAAAACAGCTCCAAATACAGCACATATGCGGTTATTTATTTATGCATATATATATATGTATTATGTAGTTTATTTTATTATTATTATTATTATTATTACTTTTATTTTTTTTTTGTTTCTTCTATTTAATTGTAATTAATCGAGCACCGGTTTAGAAAAATTTATAGACGGATTCAATTACGGCCACTTGTTTTTGACGTTTACATATATATATGTATATACACATATATCTATTTAATTATTTTATACGCGTGTATAGGATTTGTTTATTTAAAAAAAAAAAAATCGTTTAGATATATATCTATATTACGTAAGTAACTGTATAATTTAATACGATACGTTCGATTTTTTGAAACGATTTGATCATTACTATTTCGTTCATTATTTTTATTCTACCGAAAAGTTTTAATAAAAAAGATAAAGTTGTTTGATTTTTTAAGAGCTTTTTAACTTTTGTAAGGTGAAATTATTTCATAAATTTACTGTTTCCCTTTTTGTAGAAAACACAGAAACAAATATTATAAATAATAATAATTAATTTTTCTTTCTACCAATAATTTAAATCGAGTATATCGTATTTTTGTATTTTTATTTTATTTATTTTTTTATCTAACTCATTAAATAATACTTAAATATATATATTCCCTTCGTTTTGGCACGCAAACAATTTTACACATTTATCACTAACATCGAAAATTATGAAAAGTTCGCAGCTTTTCTGATTTTCTCTTTAATTCACGAATATTTCATATACAAAGTGGTCTGTAATAAATTTCGAAGTTTGAAATGTAAGAAAAAGTCGTGAATCTTTCTATTCGTCATAGGAATTTAACAATTCTTTTTTACGTATTTATCTATTTTTAATTTCGTCCTCTTTTTTTTTCATTCTTTTCGTTTATCATTTTCCTTCTCTTATTTTTCTTCGTATACCGTTGCGTGCTTATTTTTTAAAAAAAAAAAGAACAAAAAAGTAAAAGTAAAAGTAAAAATAAAATAAAATAAATAATAAAGGACATTTATATAAAAATTGTTAATCAATTAATTACTTTAAGTACACGTTAATAACACAAACAATATACAATTTTTCTTTTTCCTCATCGAGATCATGATCACAGACGAACAACTTAATTCAAGTTAATATCCTTACGAAAACTTCATTAAAATTAATTTAAAAACAACACAATATCATTGTATATACATTTTCTACAACGAGAATATTGCACGTATGTAATTCGATCGATTTGACAAATAAATAAATCAATAAATAAATCAATAAATAAAAAACTAATAATATACTTACGTATCCACGTACATGTACACGTAAACGTGTCCCATATTATATTTTGGCTTAAACAAACAAACATATAAAATAAATCAATTAAATATATAAAATATATAAAAAATATCAAAGATTAGTTGAAAAAACAATGTCGGATTTTTCCATTAAATCGTGGCTAAAAATCCGACATTTCTTTTACCACCAACCACCTCCAATATAATAAAACAACTAAATAAAAATTGGAAAGAAAAATTAAAGAAATAAGCGCACCTTGACTCAGTTCATTGCCTCGTAACTGCAATTAGCGTAAGAATGTATCCTTTCGTGATCTCTTAGGTGATGTCGATGCTTGAAACGTTTCATGCAGCTCCCGCATTGAAATCTCCGACCAACTCCGCATTCCAGTCGTAAATGTCTCGTCAAGTTGCACTTGTGGGAATAACTTCTGCCACATTTTGGACAAAGAAATGGTGGCCTGTCGTCGTTGTCCCTCAATCTTTTCCAATCTGTAACACATTGTAATAAAAAAAAAAAAGAAAAAAAAAAAACAAACTTCGTTAAGTATAATAATCATAGAATAGTATTGATTTTTCTCGAGATAGAAATTTTTTCCACGCAATTAAATCTTTATTCTTTCTTAAATATAATTCAATAATACTAATACTAATATTAATAATAATATTAATCATCATTATTATTATTATTATTATTATTATTTTTGTATACAGTAAAACCTGTATTTGTGCAGTCCCTTTTTATACGATTTTAGTTTTATGTGGTAATGAATTCTAATTGTATTGGTACAGTTGTAATATTTTGTTTTAATGTACATGTGTACACTGCAAGGCGTGTGTGGTCGCATTTAAGCGTTCATTTGTTACGAATATTATTTTTTATAGGGTCTCTATCTACTGCATAAAAACCAGATTTTATTGTACTTTTCTTTTTATTCGTGTCCATATTATTGTTTTTTTTCTTGGAAAGGAAGTGTGGGTTTATGGTGAAAAGGAGGATGATGGTGAGTTATTCGAAAGGTGGTGTAATGATTTTGTTTGGTTTCTAGCGCGAATTAGGCAAAGCTTATCGTCCATAGACGAAGGATATTATTTGTTTGTTTCTTATTTCTTTTTTTATTGGAATGATTAACACACCGATGATATTCAGCCATGCCAATCATTTGGATGCGTAATGATCTTCATTATTTCTTTTTTTTTAATTTTGATTTTCATTATTACCCTTCTTTTTCTATGCTATCATTTTTTTTATTTTCTTCTATCTTTCGTTGGACTTTTAATTAGCGAATCTAATCGTATTTTGCGCTTAAACTAATACAATGATACTCTTTTAATTTTGCATGCAATTAGGCTAATTACTCTTACTTTATTTAATTATTTATTTATTTATTTAAAACATTCTCTTGTGTGTTTTCATTTGGCGTAGGAAAAAAAAACAAAAAAAAAAATACTTTGACGAGAATACGGATGAATATATATTTTTGGTTTTGTTTTTATATAAAAAAAAAATAAATAAAAGTTAAAAAGTATGAAAATGCGTTAGCACGATGATTTATTTTATTTGTATTTTTTTTTTTTCTGTACACCTTCAATAACGTTGCGAATAAATGGAGAAAAAACAAATCAATGAACAAGCCAAGGGAAGAATAAAATAAATTCCATTCGGTGTAATATTTCAAAAAGAAGATAGATTAAACAAATTCAGATGAATAAAATAAAACGAAATAATTACTTACTGCATCCCATATATTCAAATGTTGAGTTTGCCAACGTACACGTTGTACTCTAAATCATCTTCCTGTTTCGTTTTTTTCTTTTCTCATTTTTTTTTCTATTCTCTCAAGTACTTCAAAGTAGTTACACAAAGTTACAAAAAAAAAATAGATTAGAAAGAGATACGTACACATATTATTTTCTTTGTTTTTTTCTTCGAACGAAATTTTTATGAAATATAATACTTACAGGCTACAAAATTATACATTGTTTTTTATTTCCATTGCATCGATTTTTGTTACATATTATATACACATAAATACATAATATCTATGTATATATATATAAGAATTTATAATATTTATTATATATTTCTTTTTTTAATTCTCCCTATGTATTTTTTTCCTTCTTCTTCTTATATACACATAATATAACATACACGAGTGAGAAACATAGTAATTGTTATTAATAATAATAATAATTCTTTTCTTTTTTTTTCTTTTCTTCTTCAAATTCACGCATGTAAGTACTCTTAATTACACATGTGATAATAGTACAATGTTTAAAACTTATATACACACCCAATTCTTTTAATTTTTTTTTTTTACATAATCTTCTTTTACGTGGTTTGTTTTAAAAATACAAAAACACCTTTTTAACATTATTTTTCTCGTAACTCGTAATTAATTAAATTGCAATTTAAAAAAAAATAAAATTCCCTTTTCTCTCTCTTTCTTCTTTCTTTTAAACAAACACATTTGATGTTACATTTTAGATTATATTTTTACGTACATAATCAATAAATGTTTCAGAATTTCTACAGACAAGTTTCCATGAATATTTTTTACTACAATTATCGAATTATCAATGTTAACTTTATTTTTTTCCTAATCTTGCAATATGAAACATATCTTTCCTTTTTTTTTCTTTTTTACGATTAATAAAACGCACGTTAATCGTGTAAAAAACAGATTTAGGTGTATATGCAAATACTGTAGATAATTTCTTGTTTCTTTTTTTTTTTTTTTAAATAATACAATACGTTAACCAATATTTTATAATACTCCATAAAAAAAAAAATATTGAAAGGAAAATATTTGCATATAAATTATATTAAGTCTATCGAAAAGTTCTGTCTAATTTGTATTTGGTTTTATTCCAAAATCGGACAGAACTTTCCAGTAGATCTAACATATCCTACAATATTTTTCTTTTTTTTTTTTTCTTTTTCTGTTATACGTATTACGTATTTTACATAGAAAAATGTTCTTCTGATTCTAACGTATAACATACATCAGACTATTTGTTTCATTGTTTTGGCACTGCCGTATTTTTTTTTCAACTTTTATAAACAATATATCATATATATATGTACACGTAGTAATAATAATTAGATAAATTTGCATCATTATTTATTTATTTATTTATATATTTATATATTTATTAATTTATTTTCTTGTTTTTTTTTTTTTTTGTATACTTTTTTATTATCTTTTATTAATTTTTTTTCTTTTTATTAGTTTTTTCTTTTCTTTCTTAATTTTTAACACGACTCCTCCCATCTCTTTTCATACTTTTTATTTATTCGTTGATTAAAGTTTATTTTTTTTTTCTCGTTTTTTCTTTTTCTTTTTTGTTTACAATAAAAAGAAAAAACGTGGCACCTTATTGAATCACAGCTTATTATTTCTTTTTTTTTTATTTTTTTCTTCTTATAACGATTATTATTTTAAGTAGGGCAACTGGCGCTTATTTAATTATTTATTAATTTTTTTATTATCATTAGTCAATTAAATTAAAATTATTTTATATTTATATTTATATTTTTTCTTTCTTTCTTTCTGTTTTTTTTTTCTTTTTTTTAAACGCACTGTTTCGTTTTTTATTTTTAATTAACGACAATTTTAAATTAAACGTACACACAGATGACATATATGCGTACATATATACACACTCCTATATATGTATGCATGTATTTTTTCTTAAACGTGTTAAAACAATATTTAAGATAATTACAATGTTGTATATAATAATATATTACATAGGTAGATTGATTAGTTTTGAATCATCAATGAATAGAAATAATTTTTATTTGTTTTCTAGGAATTATTCGACAGTAAAACAAATTATTTCCATACTCCACAGAGATTTTAATTCTATCAACCCATCCACGAGTGTGTCCCAAATTTGAGACACTTTTTGTTCTTTCATATTCACGCGTAGTGTTTACATGTGATAATAGAAACCAAAAAAATTATAACAAATAAAAAATAAAAGAAAAAATAAAAACGAACGAACAAGCAAACAGAGACATATAATACAAACAAACAAAATGCAGAATTTTTCGTATTTGTAATACGCGACTTCGGTTTATTTTTCTTTTTATTATTCTTTCAGTAATTTACTTTTTTAATTAAATGGCAGTAAAGTCAGTCTATTATCGGTAACGTTACTTATATTCGATATAGTGATTCGAGATCGTTAGTGTTTTGATATTTGAAGATATTTATTGATGGGACAAGACCGTATTTAAAAATGATTTATTAGGTTAAAGTAAATCTTGTAATTTTATTACATTACTCGTTAATGAAAATATGGAATAATGGAGCAAATTTTAATTCAATTGTGTGCATTTTTTTGTTGCTCTATTTCATACTTTACAACTATAATATATCATAGAAAAGAAGAAAACAGAAAATACGAATTAGATTGAATTGAAATAAATTTGTTTATTCGTTGCCTTTGAAATGAGTATTTTCCATAAGGTCGGTTCGTAAATTTAAATACGGTCCTGTTGATAGGAAATGAATAGACATTATTTTTACAATCGATTTTCAGAGAATTTTTCATTAATAATAATAATAATAATAATAATAATAATAATAACAATGGTAATAGTAATAATAATAAAATAATAATAATTATTATTTTTATAACATGTCTTACCAGGTTTTACTTTGACATTTGTCCCCACGAATAATTCAGGAAACATATATAAAAATAATAATAGTAATAATAATAATAATAATAATAATAATAATAATAAAAATGAATATTTATTCATAATTATTATTCCACGATAAAAATATTATCTTGCGGTGTATAATTATAACAAAGATTATAAGAAATAACAAAGACCCTAAGTTTCTAAATCTTTGGAAGACTTTCTTTTCTTAAACTGATAAAAGGGATGTGTGAGGTAAACAAAAAGTTACATTTTCAAGAATTTCGCGATAAAAATTCTAATTGGATTTGTTTAAACATATTCGTCATATAATATGTTGTAAAAAGAAAACACACACACACACACACACACACCCCTTTCTCTCTTCACCCAGGAAATAAAAATATTCGATTTTACGGCAAATGTATTTATAAAATGCAAACACAAAAAAAAAGACCAAAGAAAAAATCCTTAAAGAAATATAAACCAATAAATACTCGATTAGTCTTGTCAAAAAAAAAAAAAAAAAAGAAATTGGAAATCTTAAAATAAATTTGATCGATAATCAACGAGAGTTAATCTCGTTCGCCTAAGTTTTCAATTTAAAATGAAAAATGAAAAAAGATAGATAAAAAGAAAAATTAATTAGGAAGGAAAAAATGCATACTCAAGGTTTCTGATGGGTTCGCATGTGCAATAAAAGATTATGCTTGTGTTTAGATTTTTTGTGACAAATGGGACACTCGAATTGTGGTTCTACACCACATTCGAATCTAATGTGACGATTCAATGAGTGTGGCCTTGTGTATGCGTTACCACAACGTAAACACGAATACATTGTTCCATAATTTCCTTGCAGATTGGCAGATTCCAAATTGACTGTTTGCTGTTTCTGTACAACTTGATCCAAATTGTTGTTAGGATAATCGTTAGATTGTTTTCTAATTGTTGGTGTTTGTTGTTCCTTAACACCGGGTAAGACGTTTCCAGTACTGCTAATATTTTCGGCCATTTGATTTTCGGCCATCAGACGTAGGTACAAGGTTTGGTATTGATAATACCAATCGATGGCCGCGCTTGGCGAATACTTCCGTTCTAAAAAAAAATTAAGAACATTTGTCAGTCCTTTATTTACCCCCTTTTTTCTTTTTTTCTTTCTCGTTCAATCATTCATTCATTTATTCTTTCATTTATTCATTCCTTCATTCATTCGTTCTCAATCTCTCTCTTTTTTTACACTTCTTATCTCGTCTTGAAACTCGCCTAAATCAATTTTTTTCTCTCTTTTATTTTTGAATTTTCTCTTTTAATATTTCTCACTTTCTTTTTATATTTTTCTATTTCCTTCCATTTCTTTTATTTTTTTTTTTATACAAAGTGTATCGATTAATCCGGTACCCCTCAATATTAAATTCCATCCCATCGAAATATGCATCCCTTTTATTCTTTTTTTTTTTTGACGTCAAAGATTTCGACAATCGAATAATTATTTTTTTTTTGAAGGAAGTAATAACATAAATGTAGGATTATATTTATTATGAAATATTAAATATTTGTTTGTTTGTTTTTTTTTTTTAAAAAAGGTTACCGAATATTAATTGATACACCTGATCGATATTTCATTATTTTGATTTGTCTTTGTTTATTTTAATTGCTTGTGATTTTTGTATTTTTAACTTAAACCAGATTTCACTTCTCTTCTCTTCTTTTCTTATCTTTCTTCGATTGTTATTTTTTAATTTTTTAATTAATTAATTATTTATTTATTTATTTATTTAATTTTTGTTCATTATATTTGTATTGTTGTTGTTTTATTTTGTTATTTATGTAATCGGCAACGAGATAGTAATAACATTGAAGCACGGACGCAACACACAACATAAGTAATATATAGTCGTACACATATAAACCATTCACCAATAGAAGCGGTATGATATTATCACGCATGTACAAAAATTGATCATCGATAAATTCCTGTACTTTTATTTCTTTTCTTTTTTTTTTTTAATTTTTAATTTTTAAGGAGGTAGAGAGGTAGAAGGATAAAAAATTATTTCATGTTTCGCCTTTATTTTTTTGTGAATACATTTTTAAACGTGAACGAAAATCAAACATTCCAAAACGATATATATTTCTTTTCACATTTTTTTACAAATGTTTTTTCAATAATTCTGATTATTTCAACATTGAAATCCTGGTCGAGTATTTTCGAAGATTGTTGTTGTTTTTAATGCTGACTCCAAGAAAAACTAGGACATCAGAAAGTTTCCTGAAATTTAGAGAAAACATAACTAAATTTAGCTACTTTTTACAAGGATAAGGATTAATAGGATTACTGGTTACAAAGTGTTATCGTTGAAAAAAGGTTTAAAGTATTGATATTTTCTTTAGTTGCAATTATTCTTTATGATTTTGTTAATCTAGAATTCATTCCAATGATTTTATACGAATTATACGAATATATTTTCGAAGAAAAATATCTTATTTCCTTTTAACAAAAATTATTTTCAATCTTCGTGTAAGTACAATTGCATAAGAGAAGAAAAGTATTAGGGATGGTGAGATAAGAATAAATGATTAGAATAATATAAATGACATTTTAATATAATTTCAATAAATTTCGAGAAGAAGAAGCAAGATAAAAAAAAAGAAGAAAGAATTTAACTTTCATTTGCCTGTTGCATTGTTTAATACTTTGACTGATACGTTGGTCATAAGTGACAGGAGCGTTTGAATTAATTAAATTGTAAAAGTTGAATGAAAATTTACAATCAATCCATTTTTAACATAACTATTAATTAGAATATACTTTGAAATATAAAAAAATGTCTCATCGAACGATTACAAATTTTTATTGGAACATCAATATTACTGTAACGTTCTGAACTAAACGTTCTGAACTAAACGTTTGATTTAAACGTGTACCAATCAAAGTGTTAAATGATTAGGATTAAAATAAATGTTCAAAGGTGTGTTTTCGTGATATATATCATTCTTTCCCTAATATATATATTTATCTCGATTCATAATCTGTACAAATATTAGTACCTACCAAATGATAATTCTTTTCATCGTTGTTTCGTATTTATATATTATTTTTAATGATTTATTTTTGTTAATGATCTAACATTAGATTGAAATAATACGACTGTGATAGGAATACTTCGAATGATATAATTTTGTTTTCGTAGATATCACTTCTCTTTCTTCACAATTATCATCATCATTATCATAATGATAGATTAACGACTAATCACAGTTGATATTTTTATTTATAAAGTTTCGATTCGAATGATGAAAATCGTAGTTGTGTAATTGAAACTTAGGCAAATATATATATAATACAATAATAATAATAATAATAATAATATAAGAATAAAACGCAACAAGAGTGTAAATCGCGTTTAAATATATCACAACGATGATTACCTAATTTTTATTTATTTTTTTTTACTAACGTCATCCTGGTAGCCACACACGTCACGTTTTATTTTTAATATAATCTATAAGCACCATCTTATAAATATATATATATATTGTATTTTCAACTCGTTGAAAATCAACGTCAAGTTTAACGAGTTTTCTTGTTTTAGAAATGTCACGAAATTCTAAAGATGAAATATACAAAAAATTAAATAAACTTTGGTTAAAAAGATGACCCCATATGATCCCCTCTTCCCCAAATTAAAGGAACGAACTCTGATCACGAAGCAGTCAACTTATTAAACCCAATGAAAGTAATATCAAATAATAATGCTAAAGAAAATTGATAAATTCAAAAAAGAAAAACAATACCAATACGAACGAGTTGTTTCGATAGGAAATAAAGTTCAAAAAAAAAAAAGAAGAAATTTGTAAATCTATAATAATCTTTGACAAAATGTTTAAGGTAACGAGAGTTATCTTAAAAAACTGAATAAAAAATAAAGAGTTCAGATTTTGTGGTGAGCAGTGATGTGATTTTTAAGCTCGTAACGATACTTAAATTTTCTGTCGCAAAAATTACATAGAAATCTTTTTTCCTTATTTCCACAATCAACTCTCTTATGTCTCTTCAAACTGTCTTGCCATTTATATTTCTTTCCGCAATCGGTGCAAACGTATTGCGCTTGTAGTACAGCAATGTAGGAATCACCACCATAAAGTTGTGCCAATGGGTAACTAGGACCAGCTTGTTCCGGCATCTTAGATGATATCGATTTATTAATAGGTCCCAAAAATGGTTGTTCTTGATCCTCACCGATGCTACGGGCCTTTTTTTCCAGCATCCAAAGTGCATCGTACTCCTTACTGTCTTCCATATTACCTGTTGGATGAATTAACAGTGCCATTGATTAGGTTCATCGTTTTATATCTCTTCGATTACGAACAATATTCTCCTCTTTTTTTCTTTTTTTTTTTAAATATTGAATTCATCTTTTTGTTTCTTTTTATTATTTATTTATTTATTTATTTATTTTTCTTCAAAAAGAGAACGAACGAACAAACGGGAAGGAAAAGAAAAAGATTTTTTTCGGAAAGAACCCCTTATTCATTTTTTTAGATCAGTTATAGATTTGTATAAATAAATAAATAAATAAATATTAAGTCGGTGGAAAATAAATGTCCGATTTTCCCATTGAATTGTGGCCAAAAATCCGACATTATTTTTCCACCAATCCAATAAACCAATGAATAAATAAATAAATAAAAATGGCAAGAAGGTTTATTCTTTTTTTTTTTTCGAGAAAATATGGATATTTATAGGAGATGCAAATTTTTTTTCCCTTGATGGGACAAACGAAGGAAAGAAGAAAAAAAAGAAGAAGGGACGAGATTTTATCGAGGAAAATCTTTTTGAAACATTTATCAATCGTTCAACAAATTATTATTTATTTATTTCGCGTCCTATGACTTATTTTTCCTCTTTTTTCTTTTTGAAGGAGGGAAGTGGAGGGTTGTTTGTTAATAGAATCACGCAACACCTTTTCGTAATGATTTTTTGTTGTTGTTGTTGTTCTTTCTCTTCGAACGAGTATAATATTTTTATTTAGAAAAATTAAATATTATTATATCAACGATTGGTTGGTTATCTTCGGACGAGTTGGAGATAAAACACCGAGCAGAAAAAAAATATATATATATGTATATTATTACAGTATTTACTATAGTTACGATAAAACGACGATGACGACGACGATGACGTATTTCTTTTTTTCTTTTTTTCTTTCGATCAAAAAAATATGACAGAGAAGACACAAAAAAAAGGGATTGGTGTGTGAACATTGAAATCGCATTTTTTAAATTGTTACAACATACATATATATACTCGTGTATATATGTGTGTGTATATGTGTTTGTATGTGTGTTTGTATGTGTGTACAGATACGCATTGGAAGATATTCGACATGTATTCGAACTCGCACGCAACTTTTTTGTATCACTGTGTCACTGTGTCACTGTTGTGTGTGTGTGTGTGTTTTTTTTAAATATATATATTATATCTCTCTTTTATATATTTTTGTTCATCTACATATTTTAACAATTTAAAAAAACAGTGAGAGGAACGAAGAGGTAAAGGGGATGGAGGTGAGATGGTAGAATTGCATAGAAAAAAAATATCGCAAATGTTGTAAAAGGTTTTTCGTTCATCGATCATCTTCGCAGCAGCAGATAGATAAAAATTGTCACGTACGAAAGAAGAAGAAACTAAAATAATCTTTCACACTTGTCACACACACACACACACACACACACACACATATATAATACATTGTTAGTTGTTTTATTATTTGGTTTCGATTGCTTTGTATTACCGATTTATGGTTTTAATCGTTGAATTTAATTCGAAGGAATGACACCCACACGACACTAAAGTTTATTGATTTTAATCATAATGAAAAAAAAAAGGAAACATAACAGGAAGGAATTTTTTTACTTCATCGCACACATGCACATCTTCTTGTTGAATATATCATACGTTTTTACATATACACGTAGGGTAATTAATTATAGCGATTATCAATTAATGGGTTTATGTTATGGAATAATAAATAATAATAATCAATGAACGAAACGATGAAAAACGATTAACAACTAAACCACAAGAAGTTTTGATTATTCGTAAATAAAAATAAAATTCTCAACGAAAGAAAAAGAAAAATATAAAAAAGGAAAAAGGAAAATTAAAAAAAGAAGAGAATAAAAATTTGCATGATTCTTAACCCTTCGAGTACTGAACATATTCTTGGTTGAAACTGATTTTTATAAGGAACGGTATACTTAATTTTAAACATAAGTTTCGTTGATTGGATTAATACTAGGTATAGTTAAATAATAAATTAAATAATCGTTATATCTCATCTTATTGTATAATTGTTATAATTAATAGAATAAAGTTTATTATACAGCAAAGATAATTTTGATTTGACAAGATTCATTAACAATGATCAAAAACACATAATATTCATTCATAAATCATACCGACAAATTTTACCATAAACGCATATACTATGTGTGTCTATTTGTGTGTGTGTGTGTGTGTGGGTATTTGTCTCATAGCACTCAAATATTTAATATAAAAGAAATAAAAAAATTAATAATAATTAAGGTGTTTAACTCTTAGCCAATTGAGTATTTTTTGTCAAGAGATTATTGCTGAGAAGCAACAGAAATAAAGACCCTATGATCCATTACTGGCAAAAAAATTGTTTGACCATCAGTGCAACGATGATATAAGAAGAGAATGCAACGTTTCAAGACATAGTTCGATGGATCCGTCAAAGAAGAAGAGATTGGCGAGATTACGTTGCGAGAATAAAGATCAACCGATTAGAAGAAGAAGACGACGATCGAATAGTGAATAAACAATATAAGTAATCATTTGTAAATTTCTAATTTGTTTGAGACATGGAAGAGAAAGTATAGTTAAAACAATGGTATTGTGTGTGTATGTAAAAATGCGTACGTGTTCCTATGTTCATTACATATTAGTCCTTTTTAAGATGTTTTATCAGTCTTGATGACGGAATGAACGGAATCCTTATCGGCGCATACTAATCTTTGATGTCTTCTCAAAGTATCCAATCTCTTGTAACTCCTGCCACATTGATTGCAAGAAAATTCTTGTTGTTGCAATCTTTCCGAATTGTCTTGGCGATCTTGCAACGACGATAACAAATCATCGCACTTTTGTTGATGACGTTTTAGACTGTCTACGCGAGTATAAGTTCTACCACAACCGTCGCAACGAAATTGTTGACAAGATTTGTTGTTGTTACTGTTGTTAGAAGGATTTGTATTACTTATTGCAGTAGTAATATTTTTGCTGGTTCTAGTTTGTACGATGCTAGGTTCAACTGGATTCAAAATCGACGAATCGCATAACAGATAATTCATGGTTAATTGCCCGTGAAATGGTACCTCGCAAATTTCCGATTCTTTGCCGTGATGATGGTGGTGGTGATGGTGACGATAATGATGATGACTATCGTCAGTTAGGTTTCCTGTCACCTTAGCATTCTCACCTGAAAAAATAACACATTGACTAACGTTAAGAGAGAGACGGGAAATATGTGTGATTATTTTTTCTTTTTTTTTTTTTTAAATCATAGATTAAAATATCATTTTTTTGAAACCATTTTTTAATGTTAATTTTGTCTTGATCGATCATTCGAACAATTACGATGATAAACCATGCACGTGCTTTTTATGCCCTTTCGTTTACTTTTAACTTAATCGTTATTTCATTCATTCCATTTCAATCTCTCTCTCTCTCACTCTCTCTCTCTCGTTTTATATTTTACAGGATTAATAAAAAATAATTTTATCGTGTAAATAAGAATAATATTTTAGTAGTATATAATATAAAATATTCGTAGTATAATTGATTGTAGAAAAATCATAGACAATGATAAAATATTTGGAATGATTAAATGTGATCGGTGAAAGAAAAAAACATCAAAGTTACACTTTGACTTAAATAATAATAATAATAATAATAATAATAATAGAAAAGAAAAAGAAGCAATTTTATTTTATTACAATTCCAATATGAATTATACATCGTAATTTAATTTTATTATCAATGAAATTGTTACAAAATAAGGAAAAACATTGATCAACGGTGTTACATGGATATCAATCATTGCAATTATCATTTTATTCTTATCATTTTGTTTTTAACATGTTTATAAGATCGGTATGTACCATTCAATGGTTTTTTCCCATGCATGGTTATTTCATTAGATGAAAAATGGGTGTGGTGTGAGGTTGGATGGGGTAAAAGGACTCGTAGTATTTATAATAAAATATATTTTAATTAAATAATACGATTATTATTATTATTATATATAATTAAACGAAGGTGGTTTATGACTCAAGGCACGCGTATAGAGACAATTATTATTAATTTATTCATTGTAAAATAAAAATAAAAAAAAACAAGACAAAACAAAACAAAAATATATCAACGTTTAAACAAAATATTTCGATATAATAATAATAATATATAATTGAAAATAAAATTAAAATAAAAGATTAAAAAAGATAATAATAATATTTATAATACATATATATATATTATATATTGGTGTGAAAATGAAATCGGTACTCTTAATAAAAGAGAACAAGCTTTAATTATTTATTTGATGACACACCGAATGTATTATCTACGCAATAAACAAATAAAAGATACAATATTATAATGAATATATATATCTATATATATACCAAAGATAAAGATTATTTCGAATTATATTAAATATATTTTATTTATTTTATTTCTTTCTTTCTTTCCTATTTTGTTTTATTTTCTATAACCAAAAAAAAAATAAAATAAAATAGAATAAATAAAAGAAGGAAAAACGATAGATTTAGATTATAATATTGAAATTATAATAATTTATCCGAATGGGTAGATTGTACGTGTACTGCCAACGAAAATGAATTATGAAATTTAACATTGCAAAATTCGCAAATAATTCTTTTGTCCCTATTAGCCTTGCAATAATGTTTCTCGTGTCTTCTAAGACTGTCCAATCTTGAAAAACTTTTGCCACATTGTTCGCAAATAACGTTCGTACTGTTTTTCATATTTCTCTTACGAAGATCCCTTTTTACGATTGTCGTTGAATCGTTGTAATCAACTGTTTGAACCATTTGTAGAAAGCTATGGGGAGATGTACCATAATCCTCATCCTCTTGTTTGATCATCCATCCATCAAGACCCATTTGAGTATGATGATGGTGTTGTTGTTGTTGTTGTTGTTGTTGATGATCACCTGTGAATTATGAACAACATTGTTAATCATACTTTGATTCGAATTTAATTAATCAATGTTAAAAGCTTTCCAGTTTTGATTTGATTTGATTTGATTTTAAATTAACATCCTCAACGAAATAAACAACATGCAATTATTTCCAAATTCGATGAAGATAAAAAAAAAAGAAAAAGAAAGTAGGATTTTTATTTAAAATCAATCTTTAAAAAGTAATACCAATTGGAATCTTTTTTTTTAATTCGTTTATCGAAGTTTTTCATTTATTTTTCTTATTCTTTATTTTTGTAATCATAAATGCAGTAGGGTTGAGGATATGGGATTGGCAAATTGCAAGTTCAACATAGTATTCTTTTATTATTTAGTTTTGTTTTATTTTTCGTCATAGTTCTTTTCGAAATTCTTTATGTAAAAAGATTGGTTAAAATTAAACTTTTAAGCCCACCCTTTTTTTGTACAAACAATGGCAAGACGATTAATTATCTTGGAAAGAAAATTTCGTCAATGTTCAAATAGAAAGATTGTTGTTATTATTATTAATAATAAATAAAACACACATACAATATGAAATATCCAGAATACAGATAGTTACAAAACATCGATCATTATTATGATTAAATAATTGGATTAATTATTGTGATATTATATATAATGATTAGCCTGGTGAAAAAAGAAAAAAAAAAACTAATTGTAAGAGAAAAAAAGAAGAAGAAGATAAGTCAAGTCTATCGAACACCAAAGCTTTCACAAAAATTAAATACCTTTATTTTATTTATTTTTTATCTTACAATTCAATACAATTATTTAAAACAATATTTTTGTATATTTATTTTCGAGAGAGAGAGAGAGAAACGACGAAGATTGAAAATAAAAATTAATCGAAAGATTGTGCGATTATAATCACTCTCCTAACTTAACACACCTCCTGTGTGTGTGAATATGCATGTGTGTGTGTGTTATTATAACTTTTTTTTTGCTTTAAGTAATTTTTCTAAAAATGTCTAACATTTTAAAGTTTGTCAAAAATTTTTCATGCATATTTAACTATGGTGTGTGTGGGTGTGTACGTGCGAATCTGTGTGGATGTGTACGTGGATTTGTTTTTAATTTTGTTTTATATTTTTCTCCTTCTCTTTCTCTCTGTCTTTGTATCGTACTAGATTTTGTGTTTGGTATTAATATGATTTTTAAGTACATAACGTCTATAAAAATTTTTCGAACATATCAAACAACGATATTTCGGTCTTTTTTCACATTCGTATCTTTGATGTCTCATTAAATTGCTCATAGTCTTATATCCTTTGCCGCATTCCCCGCAAAGATATTGTTGATCATCCGATTGGGTATTTTCGTTACGTTGATTGACTGTCGATGAGCTTGACAGTGTTGATGATGGATCCCCAATATTATCGAATTTGCATTTAACGTCGCTCAATGGATCTTCCTCGATACTGGACAAGTATTCTGAAACATCGAAACGATTTTATGTTAGTCGTGGTTTATTTACTGATACATTTTTTCTTTTGTATTCTTTTTTAATAGAATATATGTTTTTATTTTTTTTATTTTCTACGATACAAAATGCGTACTACACTTTTGTCATCTACCATTTTTCTCTATCAATTACTATAATTACATTATTTTTTTTCTATAAAAAAAAATGTGAATAAGAAGAAGAAGAAGATGATGAAACAATTTTAATAGCCAATTAAATAACTAAATAAATCAATAAATAAATATAATTATTTCAGGGATAAATCGTTTTACCTGTTAACAACACCTCAGTGTCTTTGGTTTTTGTTTATTAATTATAAACAAATTTATATATTTTATTATCATAATTATTATATTTATTTTATATTAGATATTATATATTATAAAAAAAAATATATTTAATATAAAATAAATATTAATACTAAAATATTTTCTAGTATTATGTACATACATCTATATATTAATAATAAATATACAATATAATTTTGTTCTAACAATATAATACGATTCATGGTTGTAATAACATTGCCAATATAAAAAATGAATAAAAATAGAAAGAGAGAGAGAGAGAGAAAGAGAGATAGTAAAAAAAATACATACGAGACATAATTTTTATTGAAATAATAACGTAGATGGGTGTATGGTTGGATGGATGGTGGTGGTGGTGGTGGTTATAAAGGGGGGGGGGGACGTGAGGATTTTATCGTATTTACATTAAGATACGTTTATTCACATTAGTATACATAAAACGTTATGAGTACAAAGCATATCGTCAAGTTTCATCAATCGGGAGAAAGAGAGAGAGAGATAAAGAGAGAGAGAAAGAGAGAGAGCGAAAAGGGTGAACAAAATAATTATTAAAAATATATATATACACATATATATTAAGTTGGAAACTATGAAACTGGCGTTAAATAGCCAAACAGATTAACCAAAAATGCCTATTTCATAGTTTCCAACTTAATATCAATTATATAAATTAAAATTATTATAAATTTAAATCAATTTGTTTCTTCATTACATCGATTACAAGATCATTTACTTTCTACCCGTTTCTCGTTATAATACATTTTGTTTTATATTTTATTTTATTTCGTTTCGCTTCATTAATCTCTTTTCTATCGAGTACGTTGATTTTATAAATATTTTTTTACAACAATAATCGCTGGTTAAAAGAATCATAGACAAATGCGGGTATAAGTTCTTGTTCGGTTTTATTATTAATTGTTTATATTACACGGATCACACGCATATATTGGGGAGAAGGATAGGGAGGATGGATGAATGGACGATGCGTTTCATTTCGTAGTGTTTTACAAAATCAAAATAATTTTTTCTTTCATTCAAATGTGGTTACATTATATTTTCTTTTTTTTTTTAAATACAAACCTTTGCGTGTTCGTAGGATTAAAGGATATAAATGAGATGTATTTTTATAGTCGAGAAAATAAAGAAAAGTATAAGACGAGATTAAGAAAAATAATAAAGCAAAAATTTTCATAAAACGATGCATCAGATAGAAGAATTATTTTCTTTCTTTTAATATCTAAAATTGTCTGTTCTTAATATTCATATATTATTCTTAAAAACATTGCCAAAATATCAAATAATATACACAAATTAAGATAAGAAATAAATAAAAATGTTAGAGGAAGACTATTTTTTTAGGAGAAGAAAGATAACAGAACGCAAGAAAAGGAAACCTATTTTTAATAATAATAATAATAATAATAAAATAGAAATATAATATCGTCTATTATTAGTTTTTCATACACGAGCACGATTGACACAAAAAGTGATTATTATTATTATTACAATCGATGATCTCTCATCATTTCGTTTGGTACATGATTTATAAAATATTTCGAAGTCATTGATACGATTATTTGTTATATTTACATACGTTTTGCGGTTTGGGGGATTAAGGGAGATGGTCGAGAAAGAATGGGGGCGTCTTAGGAGACTCTAAGAAAAAAAAAACAAAAAATTAAACCAAGATGTTAATCTTAAACAAAAGAATATGATAATTGGAGTATCAAACGTTAATGGTCTCTCGATGAAATAAGAATGATTGCATCCAATGAATAGAAAATCAAGAGAGAGAGAGAGAAAAGAAATAATAATAATAATAAAAAAAAAAATAAATAATAATTCACGATACTCGCGTAATTAATTTCGTTCGAGATTTTATTCTAATATTGTCTTTATCACCCTTACGATCATACCTAATCGATTTATTTTTTGTATTAGGTATTCTGTATCACTTAAAATATATTTTAATCTATCTCGGTAGAATTTTTGATGCAATATTCCAACGATTTTTGAAATTTTTTACACATTGGTTTTGTCACAAAACACATTGAATTTGATATATCAAATATATCGTGTCACGTTACCTTCAATTAAAAATGTAATTCTTGTATTAAATAATAATTTTATTAACGTTTAATTAATTAATTAATTAATATTCTTTACTATCTTCATATTTCTCAAACACCATTTGACAATTGGTTTAATTTTTTCTTTCGTTATAAACATTATCCTACAAAATAATACCCTAAATTCGAAATACTACAAAGAGTATTGTAATAGTAGTAATAATATAATAGTAATTAGAGTAATAGGTAATAGATAATAGTAATAGTAATAGTAGTAGTAATAGTAATAGTTTATTGCTAACTATTAAAACTTAAATAATTAGATTCATTTAATCTCTCATCTCATTTTTAAAATCGTAATCAAATTGTTCTTTAAATTTTCTTCTACTTTTTTACTTTTCCTTTTTTGTTATCTACACTATTGTTTTAAATTACGTCATGGACATTATTGTTTTTAAAATCTTTCTTCGAAATTATATCTCTCGTCAGGAATAATTTGAAAATTTTAAAGAAACTGTGACGCCCACGCATTCCACGATTCGTTCGTACTTATGGGATGGAGTTTATGGGGATGGGAGATAAAAATTGTAATGGAAAAATAATAATAATAAAAAAAAGGGCTCGTAGATTCGCTAGTTCATTCGATCCGATTTAGAAAAAATAAAAGGTTGTATGTGTCAGAACTGGTTGTATGACCCACTTTTGGATCGTAGGTTTAGTATTTGATATTAAAAAACAATAATAACGATAATAATAATAATACTAGATCGTCTTACAAGTATTTATTATTTTTCTCATATTATTTATAATTTTATTAATACTTCGTACTTAATTATTTATTCAAATAATGTAAAATAAAAGATATTATTAGTTTAGTCAAGTATGAAATGATGTAAAAAAAAGTGCACATAATTGAATTGAAATTTGCTCTATTTCATACTTGACAACCTAATATTAATAATAATAATAATATGATTACGATCTAATATTAATATTACAAATTGATAATAAAAATAAAAATAAAAAAAGGAAGATGCAGAGGATGTTGAAATTTAAAATCATCCCCATAAGTTTCATCGATTTCTTTTCTATTTTATATCACTTCATTAAACCATTATCGTTTTCTCGATACATCCTATTTATTTATTAAAATAATGTAAAATAAAAAATATGAATTATACAATGATTGAAAAGAAGAAGAAAAAGGTAGAGGAAGGTAGGAAGAAAAAAAAAGGAATATACAGTCGAACCTGTTTTTATGCGATTCCTTTTGAGATTTTATTTTATGCTGTACTAATACAATTAAAAATTTATATACCGTATAAAAAAAAATTGCATAGAAACAGATTCGATTGTATTGGGTTTCTAAATAAAAATAATTTCAAAAAGAAAAATCTTAAAACGTAAAGAAACGAGGATGATAAAAAATTGATAATTAAGAACCTTCCCGATCGTCGGGCATATAAGGTGAATCGCTTTTTTTTTGCATGATATGACCCAATCTTCTTTGACAACCAACTACGTGTGAATTTAATACAAATCTGTGTTTGAATCTTCTATCGCAAATAGGACAGACTTCGCATGGTACAACACCGCATTCTAATCTTCTGTGACGACTCAAAGATGTCAAAGCTTTGTAAGTTTTTCCACACCTGTTGCAAATGTATTTAGGATCGGTTGGTACATTGTTTCTCGTTGTTGATGAAGAATCTTTCCTCCTTTGTTGTCTTGTTGTTCTATAGGGTAAACTAGCGTAACCACGTGACCAATTAACATTGTTCCTTTCTTGATAATGTTGTTGTATATCCGTTGATAGTAACATACTCGCTAACACACCTGAAAAACAATAAGACAATAATCCAAACGTTAGTTTTAACAATCATCAATATTTGTCCATACAATTTTATTTATTTTCATTTTTTTCTTTTTTTTATTGTAAATTTATTTATTAATTGTGTCATCTTTATATCGTATATATTTAACTTTATTATAATAACTTTAATTTAACTTTATTATAATAATATTTTGAAAAATATATATGTATATATATGTATACATATATATACAGATTTATTTTTTGTATCTCCATCTTTCCTTACTTTCTTCTTCCTTTTTATTATTTATTTATTTTATTAATTATTTTTTATCTCTGCACCTTTAAGTTTCATTGCCTTTAAGTATTTTTTGTTCTGGCTATTACTTGTCTTTTTCTCTTTATTAATATATTATATATATTTATTTTATTCCTTTCCTCATTTATTATTTAGGAAAATAAAAATCATTCCGAAGAGGAGGAGGGAATATGCATGTATGTGTGTGGAAAAGAAACAGACACATTTCTGTTTTATTCTTATTTTCTTTTCTTTTTTCCAAACATCAATCGAACAATTTCTTTCTTCAATTATATTCTTTTAAAAATTATTCCTTAAAGATTAATGTTTTGTTTTCTCAGAGAGGAATAAGGAAGATTGATCAGGTTCGAAGGATTGTTTTAAGATCAATGATTAAGGAGAGGGAAAAAGGAATGATAAAAGATTATGGGATTGTCAGAGAATGAGATAGAAAGAGATAGATAAAGTTAGGCGAAAGTTTGTTAATTGTCAAACAATATTACTTGTTTCTCATGTTTTTATATTTTGCATTATTTGATTATTTTCTTGATTTGTTTTATTATTAAAATGATTTATTTTGGATATTCATTCAATATATAACTCGTGTCTCAAAATTTTTGTTCGTTGACAATCATGTTCATTGAATATTCAAGTTTATGGGAAAATTCAAAGTTATTTCGTTTAATTACATTTTCTATTTCTATAAAAATGTTTTTTTTGTTCCACCGTTTACCCACAATCACGAACGTTGTTATTAAATTATCAAACACCATAATCAAACACCATAATCAAACACTATAATTTAATTCACTTTAATTATTTCACACAGTTGTAATATTAATTTCATCAAATACCACACACATCACTGTTAACAATATTTATTTTCTTTTTTCCCCAAAAGAAACTTTTTATATTGGAATTATTCTTCTGAATATTCACGAATGTTTTCTTCCAATTTTTCTTCCAATTTTTCTTCCAAAATTCTTCCGAAATTCTTCCAATCCTGGATGAAGAAATGAAAACCACTTGCAATGACGTATGTGTATGTGTGTGTATGTGTGTGTGTGTATTCTTCTTGCTGATAATCCGATCACATCTTGCGTTTAGGTATAACAGAAAGTTTCTTCTTTTCAAACGTATTATTTTCACGCAATCCGCTTAAAAAGATTCAAAGTTAATTAATGTACGAAATTAATTAAACACCGATAATTAATTAATCATCCGACGGTTTATAAATATCCCCATAAGATATTGTTCATTATATAATTATAGTTTTTAATTTGAAATATATTATTGTCAACTATGTCTTCTGTTTCTGGTCAAACGTAATTATCGAAAATACAGAAACCCATGAGTTTAAAAGATTATTATTATTTATTTTATTATTTATCATTAACTATTAACTATTATTTTTCAATTTATATTTAAAAATGATCAACACCATATATAAGAGCTAAGTTTAATTCTCTGTTAACCACGTAACGAAATAAAAAATAAAAAATAAAAAATAAAAATAGGAACGAATAATTTTACGAATAATTTATTATTATTATTATTATTGTTGTTGTTGTTGTTGTGAAGAAAAAAAAATATAAAAAATACATTTTTTCTATATTTATTATTTAAAAAGAAAAAACAAAAAATACATTATTCTTAATTTTCTTTTTCAATTTGAGTTATTTTTATTAACGCATTTTCTTATTTTTATTCTTAACTCTATTCGCGATTAACGTAAATCAAAATGTTATAATCTTTTTTATGGCAGTTCACACACACATATATTATACCAAACGAGATTGGTCATTGATCAATGAGATTGCAATTTTTTCTTTTCTTTTTTTTATTTTACAATACCCTGAAAGAAAAGGAAAAGCCAAAGAAAGTTTGGCATGTACGAGAAAAATAGTGGTGAATGGATACGTTTTGTGTTCGTGTGTGTGTTTTTATTTTTTTGTCTAAGAGATAAAGCAAATAACAAATAAAAAAAAGAAATGAATTCGTTAAAAACTAGTGGTAAAGAAAAACCAAAAAAAAATTCTATTGGATCGTTCGGAAAGTTAATTTTGTTTTTAGACAACAAAATGTTGGTAAACGCGTATTACTTCAAATCAAACTTGATTCTAAATCTCAAATATGATTTTACATTTTAACGAAAGATAATTGAAACTTTATTCAGAATATTTGTTTTTTTACGATCTGTCAAGTAGTAATGTAATCTTCCTTTATTTACCATAGTTTAAAATAAACAATTTACTTTCGGAACAAGCAATATTTTGCGTACCGTTGATACCAAAACGAATAGATTCACGAAGAATATCAAAAACAAGATTTATATTCTATATATACATACATATATATATTTTTCTTTTAATTCAATGTTTTACAAGAAAAGAAAAAAAAAACAAAGAAAATAGAACCGAGAAATGAATTTTTTCTTTCCTCCCCGAATTCGAATCAATCGGACCCGAGACGTAGGGAAAAAAATGTTCTATTATTTATTTATTTATATTAAAAAAGGTAATATGAAAATAATGAAAAAAAAATATAGATATTACTCTCATAATTTGTGTAATTGTCTGCGCGTGGTTTCGTATTTTTTTTATTTTCTTTAGTAAATGAAAAAAAAAGAAACAACAGAAAACACACACACAGAAAAAGAGAAAAAGAGAGAGAGAGAGAGATAGAGAAATCCAAATAAGAATTGAAATCAAAGTCGAAATAAAAAATTCCAAATCAAAGTGAAAATCAAAACGATCGATCATTTAGAAATAAAATTGTCCGTTGCATTTAGTATTGGCAAGGTGCCTAGACATATGGTATCTTCTTTTAAATCTTTTCCCGCAAACTGGACAACCATAGACACGTAGCTTAAAGCATTCAGCTTGATGACGTTTTAAATAATCCTTTTTAATACTAGTTTTACCGCAATCGTGACAGTTTGTAGTAGATGACGAAGATTCAATTTCCACAGTACTATTACGTTTTTTCTTCTTATTTTCCTTCGTAGTGTCTGAAATTCATAAAGAAAGTAAACTATTAGAATGCAATCATATGTTTTATTAAATCTTTGCAAGATTTATTATTTGGAGATTTATTTGGAAAAAATGAAAGGATTGGAGTGGAGAGAAAGGTGGGAAAGAAGGATTCATCTTGAGTTATATATTCATTGTTTTGTTTCTTACTAATAGAAAATTCTTCTTTTGGTTTATATCCACATCCACTTCTTAGGTGTCTTCTTAACGACGATTTCAATTTATAATCATTCCCGCAATAAACACATTTAAATCTGCCATTTGATAGATTTTCTTTTCTTTTCATCCTTAGCATCAGAACTGTCAAAACAGAAAAAAAGAAAATAATTTATATCAGTTCGTTGGCTCGTATTTAATAATTTTTATTATTATTATTATGATTATTATTATTTTATTATTAATATCTTTTTGTAATTTTGTAATTTTTAGATTTTTTTTGTAATCGTTAAGAACGCATATACACGCTGAAGATAATGCTCCTTCAATGATCATTGATTGAATCATACGTCATTGAAGAATAGTAAATTTATTTTTATTTATTTTTTTCTTCCTTTCAAATGATTAATACAAAAGTACATTTATTTATAGTTTTCGTTTTAAACAAAAACGGATTTTTGTGAAGGGTGGGAGAAAAGTGACAGAACGAAGAATAACATTGAACAATTAAACCGATGAAAACCAATCGATAGACAATGATTAAATTGATGCTAAAAAAATAACAACAAGTTGGGAATTTTTCATGCGAGAGAGAGAGAGAGAGAGAGAGAGAGAGAGAGAAATCATTTGTTTTCTTGTCTTTTTTATTATTTTTATTTCGACAATAACTTTTAATTGGCTGAAACAAACGAAAAATAAAAATCTGTCAACCTCTTTTTTATTTTTTAATAATTTCATATTTTTACAATTTTTATTATTATGGTTATTTCTTTTTCTCTTAAAATCAAATCTTACAAAACAGTCAAATACATCGTTGGGATTGAAAAAAAAAGAAGAAAATAATGCAAATTTATTTTGCATTCCAATTCTTAAATGTTTTTCTTCTTTTCTTCAAAGGCGACGATGACGTCGTGGGTGTGTTTTTGCTGCCACTTGGAGCTTTTTTTCCATTTTCTTGTGTCCTAAAAATGAAAATGTTCTTCGATTGTTATTTTATTCTTGCAAGGAAATATAATATTTCAAAAAAAAAGAAGAAAATAAAAACAATCATAAATAAACATATCGATCGAAAATGCATTTATTTCAGAATAAATTGAACTAACAGATTAATCAAAGTATTGTCAATCTTTTGAAAATAGACCGAACTAATTTATACTCCTAATTTATATTTAATGATAAGAACGATTATAAATATTTGTTTAATTTGATTAAAAAATTTGTGATTTTCTTATTAAACTTACGAATCGATGCGATGAACGCATTTTGTGTGGGACAGCAAACGATGCTTGTATTTGAATTTTCTTCCACAAACTGGACACTTGAATGATGGTTCTTTGCCGCATTCAACTCTTCTATGATTATTTAATGAACCTCGCCATAGATAACGATTCCCACACTGGAAGCAGACCCAATTCTTTTCGATGTTAACTGTAAAACATAAAACAGAAAATGGGAAAAACAGACAAAATTATGGTAGAAGTCATTTGTGATTTTTCCAATTAAAAAATTATTATTATTATTATTATTATTATTTCGTCGTGTGTGAGTGTGTATGGTAGTGCAATTTTTGTTGAGTAATAAATAAAGAAATTCTTTTTCTACGATTTGTTTTTTAAATTTTATTTTATAGTTTTCTATTTTCTATTTTATTTCTGACAATAATTTGTTTCTATTTGATTTTTTTTTCGTATTTTACCAATCGTTTACTCGTCGTGCAGTTTCTTTATTTTTTGGTAATTTTAATATTTAATTATACAATTATAATAATTTATTTCTAAATTGTTGTTTGATTTATTTTGATTTATTTTGATTTATTTTGGATATAGTGTGTGATAAAGAATATGTTAAATTGATTTTTTTCATATTTTCATTTGTAATGAGTTAGATTCAAGTTAGATATTTTTATTTATTAAAACATTGAAGAACTTTTATTATTAATAATTCGTACAAAAACATCATCATGCGTCATAGATCTATTCGTAGAAAAATACAATCTACGGGTAAATCATTGGGAACTAAAAAACAAAACGATTGTTTTTCTTTTCCATTTTTTCTTTCAAATGAATAATTATCCTAAAATCTGAAAGATTTATTTATTTATAATATTTATTCTTTCTTGGACAAGCAAAGAAATTCCTATTTAGTTTTATATCTTTTTGTGTTATTTTTGAAGGAAAAATAAGAAGAAAAAACACAATACCATAATTTGCATTCACAGTATCCGAATATTCTCATTTTTGTTTAATATTTTTTTTCTTTTAATTAATCCCTGATTACAATCTTCTTTTCTTTTTTTTTTAAATCATTTGACAAATAATTCGAGCACTAATTTTCGTGTATATTTCGTGGCTTCGTATCTGTGAACAGAGGACAAAAAAAAAACAGAAAAAAGGACAGCAAAAGAAACAAAAATAAAACCCAATAAAAAAAATATCAAATTTTTGAACAAGCTCTCGTTCATCCTCCTTCTGGCAGATTCTTTTTTTTTCTTTTCGTTGTCGTTTTTTAATGGGATTTTTTCCCTCAGCTTTCTTCTTTGGTTCGTTCGACGAGTTAGATGACAATTTCCAAAAAAAAAAACAGAAACAAGAGAATATAATAATAATAATAATAATTAAAAATGGAACGACGAAAGGGCAAGGAAGAAGGGTGGGGAAGGTAAATGCAGGGAAGAAAAATAAAAACGATAAAACTGTTTTAGTTTTTTGTTCCAATTTTTTTTTCTTTTCTTTCACTTCAAGATCCTTTTTTTCCTTTTTTCTTTTATCAAGCTCATTATTATTATTATTATTAATATTATTATTATTATTATTATTAATATTATTATAATAATGAATAGTTCGATGATAAAAAATAATTGAAACGAAAGTATGGTGAATTATTTCTTGTTGTAGTATACATCCATTCGTGATGATATTTTTTTTTCTAATAGTCTCATAGTTTATAATATTAATTATTTAATAATAATATATTACAATAAGTAGTTGAGATTTTTCAGTCGTTAGAAAAAATTATGATATATTATGTATTAGGTTTGTGTAGTATAAAATGAAGCAAACTTTCAATTCAATTATGTGCATTTTTTGCTGCATTTCATACTTGACAACCTAATATATATATTTATATGTATATATGTATATATGTATACGTATTTCACATTAGACGATATGAGAGTGATAATGATAGTGGTCAAAATAGAAATAGAAATAGTAATAGAGAAAGATGAGAGAGATAGAGAAAATATTTAGCTCGGGAAGTAATGTTCGTGTTTAGTTTCAACGATAAAAAAGAAAGAGAATTTTTTTTTCTTTTTCGTTATAATATAATATTTACATAATTGAACAGCAAGGATTTAGGATGTTATCAACATATATTCATTCGCATATATGTTG